>JAOXJP010173363.1:0-12624 GCA_025762735.1 Platanus orientalis
GTTCTAAGGTACTTACACTACACAAGAAGTAGCTGACCAGAATTTCGTATTCCAAGTGTTTGAAAGAAGTTTCCACTGAAAAACACTTGGAGCTTGGAGGTTCTATTCTGGTAACTTATTGATGGACTGACTGGGGCAGATACCTACAAGTTTCCCAGGATTCATTGGCTGCTAGAAGGTTGCTTCTAAACCCTCCATATACTCTTCTCACTGCTGCCTATATTGTTGGTGTGTTTACCTTAGTCTCACAGGCCCTATTGTTTAGTCTTACTATCTGCTGCCAGCACCATATACTAGCACCCCCTTGCACTTGGTATCCCATGGCTGATAATTTTACTGTTGGATTAGCCTTTTGTGTACTTCATCATCTTCACCTACATATTTGTAGCTTGCCGTCTAGCCACATATACCCACCTATAGCCTACTTGTCAGCCCATTACTAGTTGGTTTTTAATATTGCATTGTTAGTTAATTCCTAAGTTGGAAGTAGTTAGCTAATGTGTTAGGTACTTATTTTTCAGTATTTCATATGCTCTTTACTTGCTTGATTTGGTAGTTTCACTAAGTAGTACTGTTACTAGTCCTCTTTATCTGTTATTGATATGCATTTGGTAGAATAGGAATCTAGTTCAAGTTTAAATTGTTATTTGATTTGCTTGCAGATCTCTATGCACTTCATTATTCTCATGCATGCTACATCAGGCTATGCTCAGACTCATGGAATCGATTACCAGGAGACCTTCCCTTGTGACAAAGATGAATTCCATAAGGATATTGATATGTGTTGTAGCTAATCAGGGGTGACCTCTTCTTCAACTTTATGTAAATAATGCTTTCCTCTATGGCAACCTAGGGGAGGAACTGTATATGAGGCTACCCCAGGTTTTCAGCATGCTATCGGTAGAGGTAAAGTTTACCATCTCAAAAAGAACTGTATGATCTCAATTCTCAAGTAGACTTCTAGTGCATGGTTTGAGAGCTTCCAAGTACCATGCTCAGGAATGGATATAAACAATGTCAACTGATCATACTCTCTTTGTCAAACATCAAGTGGTAAAGTGACAACGCTTATTGTATATCTGGACGGTATTGTGGTTATTGAAAATGACTAGTGTGAAATGCATAACCTAAAGAGATTTTTGAGAAAGGAGTTTGAGATCAATGACCTAGGACAGCTATGATACTTTCTTGGCATTGCCATTGCTTGGTCCAAGAAGGGTATATTTCTGTCTCAGAGAAGATATACCTTAGATCTTTTATAGGATACATGCCTATTGGGTTGCAGGCCTTATGAGTCTCCTATTGATCTTAATCATCGCTTCCAAGAAGATGAAGGTGATAGACTTATTGATGTAGGAAAGTGTCAGAGGTTGGTGGGTAAGCTAATCTTTCTTTGACTAGATTAGACATCTCAGACATAGTTGGAGTTCTCAGTCCGTTTATGCATGCTACCACTATTGGACACCTTGAGGCAGTAAACCGTATTAGATAAAAGAAACATGGGTTATTTTAGAGTTGAAGTCTTTACTGATATAGATTGGGTAGGATCAGTGATAAACATGTGATCTACCTCAGGTATTGCACATTTGTAGGTGGTAATCTTGTCACCTGATGCAGCAAGAAATAACCAATAGTAGTAAAATCAAGTGCCGAGGTGGAATTCTGATCCATGGCCCATGGAATATGTAAACTCCTATGGATTCGATGTATGCTAAGAGAATTGGGATTTGTTTTACAAGGACCCATGAACCTGTAATGTGACAACAAGGCATCCATTATCATTACTCACAATCCTATTCAACATGATAGAACGAAACATATTGAGGTTGATCGGAACTTCATTAAAGTGAAAATCCAGACAAGGCAGATATGTACCCCTTTGGGAAGACAGAAGATCATGTAACTGATGTGTTTATGAAGGGACTAAGTGGTTCTAGCTTCTCCAAGATAGTGGGCAAGCTTGGTATGCATTATATCTACATTACAGCTTGAGGGGGGCTATAGGAATACAATGTATTGCATTAAGGGTAGTTTAATCATTCACATGTAGAAGGGTATATATGTAAATACATATATCCTTTCATGTATTTTTGTTCCTCTCTCTTTATATAAATAAAGTTATGTATGTGTGGGTCTTTAGACTCTCCATACATTTTCCCCAAAGTTATGTAGTTTAATCATTCGCATGTAGAAGGGTATACATGTAAATACATATATCCTTTCATGTATTTTTGTTCCTTTCTCTATATAAATAAAGTTATGCATGTGTGGGTCTTTAGACTCTCCATACGTTTTCTCCAATTTCTTCTTCTTCCTTCTTGCTAAACCTTAACACACGCCACTCTACATACTTTACACTTACCTAATCAACTGAGGTAAGTTGCAACGTATTTAATATTTATACCCTTTTAAAGCCTACAATTTTCACCATTATGGTCCTCACCTGTCTTTACTGTATATGGTCAAACCATCTTTTTTTACTAGTTGGAGGCTTGAATTGACTCCTAGGTTACTTAAATTGGATCTTTCCTGGCCTCGACACTCGATCCATTTCAACATCTTTATCTTTGCTACACAAAGCCCATCATTTTTTGTTTTTTGAATATCCAACCTTGTCTCATGTAAGATTTATGTATTGAGAGTATACATTGGCCACATAGCTCTCCGAAAGTGCGTATTTGATTCAGCCACCTAGCTCAAGATATTTGGGAAATGTTCTCATCGGACATCGTAGAACCAAGATAATGGGAATGGTCCCTCTAGGGTATCTCTTGCCCTTTTCTTTTTGATGAGAAATGGGCAATTTCTTGTCCATTGATATAATGTCTCATCTCTTGTATCCAGAAAATTCCCTTCACAGTTCCAGCTCTACTTATCCTTCTCTCATCAATGCAATGTAGTTTGAAACATACACATAGGAATGCTATTGTGTCTTATTGTTATGCTTAGTAAACTGAAAGTCCAGCCTTTGTTTTCTCATAGAATTAGATCACCTATGACATGGTACATTTTGTCACTAATTCAGTCATCCAAATGCTGGTGCTATTCTTGGGTTGACCACAAGGGTTCTTTAGACAATCCTTCTTGTCCCAATAATAGCCTTCATTTGGTAAGATCACTGACCATCCAATTCTCTGGTAAGATGTAAACTAAAGGTCTGTTGCCAATTAATGGGAAGGCCCAATATTTGTAGGGAGCGGATTGATGATTGTGTACTACATGTTGTAGAACTCCCCCATAATCTGAGAAGGAAATTTGGAATGTAGTTCTTATAGTATTTTGTGAAACAATTTTGAAATGAATGAATATTCTCTTAGAGGGAAGTTAAATGTCATTGTTTATATAGAAAAATATTATTTTGGGTGGCATAAACAACTTGAGTAATGTTCAGTACAAGATGTTGCTTTTGCTTCATATACAAAATGGTGAATCTGCCTTCTTTTAAACCTAATATCTCTGGATTCTAGCATTTGAGAGAGGGCAGTAAGTAAACTACATGTCTTCTAAAACTTTATTCTTTCAAAATATCAGCTTAGGTTTGTTGGATGGATATCTTAAACCTTAATATTTTTTAACATTAAATTCATGTAGGTACTTGGAAGCAAAAAAGAAGAAACACAAAAAAGATAAGACACAGGAGAATCTAGACTTCCCTGGGCGTGAGGAAATCAAGTTTGGAGAAGTAGTTGAAGCTCCGCCGAAGTTGTTATCATTTCCTAAGGTATCATCTTCAAGTTTTCGAGACCAAACTGTTTAAAGCATTCATCATTTCCATTATTAAGCATAAAAATCTGGATGGTGTGCTGAGAAATTTTTTTTGTGGTCTTTGAAGGCATTGAAGACTGTCCAAAGTGCTTCGCATGAGAGACTTCGTTTGCAGGCTGTAGAGGCTTACAGAAGCCGCAAAGGATGGGTATCAAGACCTGGGATTCATCTTACTCCGCCCATAAGTGTGACTCCATCTTCTTAACTGGTGTAAGTCAGTGTATCTAGTGATACAGATCCTTCTGTTGCTGTTATCTTTTTGCAGATGTCTGTGAGAGAGTTCTCATTCAGGAGTGTTTTGTTTTAGCAACAGTAATTACTCTCTGTATGACTAAATAAGCCATGAGGAGAAGACTTTGTTCTTTTTATTGCAGAATGCAGTGCAACTCTAATTGCATTCTTTTAATTTATGCATTGTATTTTTTTTTATTCTAATATTTACCAATGTCTTGTGTGTGCTCTTAAGAATGGAAGAAAGTAACTGCAAAAGAAACTTTTTTTTTGGTACACAAAAATTAATACTCTAACTGAATATTAAACAATAAGTTTTATTCTTTATCTAAAATTGTTATCAAATCTGCTGGAATATGATCATAGTAGATATGTTGTTATTCTTATTTTATTGTTACTTTTATCATCATCATCAGTATTAATATTCTTTCCAGCTGAATCATGGTCATGCATGTTGTGTAGGTACAATCATCTCCATCTGAGAGACCTACTAATGTTCTACCATATCATTTATTATTAATGACTAACTAAGAAAAATAATTATTTGTAAAAGTTTAAGCTGTATAACAAGAGGGAAATAAAACTTTGTCAAGTTTGATTAAAACAATGGGAAAGAAAATTACTAGAAGGCCCCTTACCCAAAAAGGGTTGACCTGAAACAGTTCTAAGGCCAGAGGTTGCAACAACTCAAACTATGTAATAGGACTGTCCCTTTCATACATAGAATCCTTACTGACCCATTGTCTCTCTAGGTCATCGGCTAAAGAGTTAGCTGAGTTGGGCTTCCACAACAACAAGGCGTTCAATGAGGATGCATGGGACTGAGCTATGTTAAGGTGAGAAGCTCTCTATGAAACACCTTTTAGGCGATGATAGCCATCCAATTACAACTAGTGAATCCCTTTCGATGAGTAATCTCTTGATGTCTACTGACTTGTAATACCTGCAAGTAAGTGATTAGATAAAGTAGTCTAATAGAGAAGAGATGATATTAAGATGAGAGAGTTTTAGACTGAATTGTATGAGTATTAGGATATGTTCATATGTCTTTATTTATACCTGCATTTTATTAGTATATCATAACTATGGTGTACTATACTCCTATGACATATTTACCCTCATGATATACAACACTCCCCCTCAAATTGGGGAATAGATATCAATCATTCCCAGTTTGCTAATCAATGACATAAATTGCACTCCCCCAAGCCCCTTAGTGAAAACATCTACAAGTTGATCCTTGGTTTGGATATACGGGATACATATGTTGCCTTTCTTAATATGATCCTTTATGAAGTGCCTACCAACCTCCAAATGTTTAGTTCGGTCATGGTGTACTGGGTCATATGCAATATTTATGGCTGCCTTATTGTCACCGTAGAGACTCATAGAACCTTGTACTGGGAACCGCACTTCGGTTAACAACATTTTTAGCCACAAAGATTCATAGATCCCATGTGTTAGTGATTTTAACTTAGCCCTTACATTGGATCTAGCAACCACAAATTGTTTCTTGCTTCTCCAAGTCACTAAGTTTCCACCCACAAATGAACGATAATCCGAAGTCGATCTCCATTTTGTCAGTGATCTGGTCCAATCAACATCAGTATAAATTTCAACATGAGAGTGACCATGTTTTCTATACAATATACATTTTCCTCGACATCCTTTTAAGTACCTAAGCACTTTATATGCTGCCTCCAAGTGATCTTGAGTAGGAGCATGCATAAATTGGTTAAGTACGCTTACTGCATACGCAATGTTAGGACTAGTTAAGGATAGGTATATGAAATGTCCTACCGGCCTTTGCTATCTTCCTGCATCAATCGGCCTCTCACTGTTATCTTCTTTCAGTTTATGATTTGCTTCTATTGGAGTTAAACAAGGTTTGCAGTTTGTCATTCCTGCTTTTTTCAACAAGTCCATAACATATTTTCGTTGAGAGAGAAAGATGTCTTGTTGTGATCTAGCAACTTCTATCCCAAGAAAATATCGCAAGGAACCCAGATCCTTGATTTCAAACTCTCTTGCCAATTCAATTTTCAGCCTTGCAATTTCCACCTCATCATTTCCTGTGACAACTATATCATCAACATACACAATCATGGTCGTTATCTTTTGTCCATGGTGTTTGGTAAAAAATGTGTGATTTGCCTGAGTTTGGTTATATCCTGGATTAATCATGGCAGTCCTGAACCTTTCAAACCATGCTCGTGGTGATTGTTTCAGGCCATATAAGGCTTTCTTTAGGTTACACACTTTGCCAACATTGGATACATGAAACCCTGGCAGAGTATCCATTTACACTTCATCATTTAAATCTCTATGTAGGAAGACATTCTTCACATCAAATTGTAAGAGAGATCACCCTTGATTTGCTGCTAAGAATATAAGTACTCTTATTGAGTTCATCTTAAGAACTGGGGCAAAAGTTTTTTGGTAGTTTATGCCATAAGATTGAGTATACCCTTTTGCAACTAGCCTTGTTTGTATCTTTCCACAAATCCATCAGACTTGTACTTCATTGTGAACATCCACTTGCATCATACTAATTTCTTTCCCTTAGGAAGATCAACCAACTCTTATGTTTTGTTTCTTTCTAGTGCTCTCATTTCTTGTTCCATGACATTCTTCCATTGTGGCTGGGTTATAGCCTCAACTACACTGCGGGGAACTATGATGGAGGACAAAGCAACGAAGAATCTGCAGAAAGGTTGTGGTAACGCATGATACGAGACAAAATTGGACATTGGGTGCTAGGTACAGGATTCACCCCCTTTCTAATGGCAATAAGCTCATTAAGATCTGAGTTCTCAAGAGCTTGAGGTGAGATAGAAGAAGACAAAATAGTTACATTACTTGTCTCAGGTGAGGGCTACGAAGTAAAGTCTTGGAGTGGTTCATAAGAAGGTGGAACTTCCTCTTGTTTCTTCCTTCAATTGTACTACTTTAATGCTTTCTCCCTTTCCTTATTATCTCCTTTACCATCATTCTCTCCTTGTCCACCATCACCATCAAAATGATATATAGGAACTGATATTGGTAGTGGAACTGAAGACAACTCTTCATCCATAAGAGATTCCCCCTGAAGAGAGGTTCAACTAGAAGAAAAGAAAGGGCGAGATTCAAAGAAAGTGACATCTTGGGACACAAATTTATGATGTGTAGGAGGATGATAGCACTTATATCCCTTTTGATCAACACCATAGCCAAGAAATATGCATTTGAAGGCTTTGGGATCCAATTTGGAGCAGTATGACTTAGGAATGTGAACATAACAAATGAAACCAAAGGTTTTTGTGGGAAGAGAAAACAACTGAGACTTTGAAGATAGCACAGTAAGCGGAGAATTGCAGGAGAGGACTTGGGAGGGCATCCGGTTCATAAGATACACTACAGTTTGAATGGCTTCATACCAAAAAGTCCGCAACACATTCATGGTGAACATGAGGGCACGGGCAATCTCCCAGAGATGCCTGTTTTTTTGTTCGGCCACTCCATTTTGTTCTGGTCTCCCTGTGCATGTCGTCTGATGAATAATACTAGCCGTATCAAGGAATGATGCTAAGTCACGAGAGAGATACCACCATTATCAAATCGTAGAATTTGAATCTTAGTTCTAAATTGAGTGTAGACCAGAGAGTAAAAGAATTTAAATGCAACAGTCACATCACTTTTATGCTTAAGCAAATAAAGCGAAGTAGCTCTGGAACAATCATCCACAAAGGTAGTGGAATATTTGAAACCAGACAAAGAGGTAGTAGGAGCAGGACCCCACACATCAGAGTGCACAATATAAAAAGGAACTGAACTCTTTTTATTAATACTAATGGGGTAATGTGATTTACAATACTTAGCCAACTGATAAGGTTCACAAAAACTACTGGACTGAAGAAAGGAAATGTGAGGAAACATCCTCCTTATTACATTAAAAGACAAATGACAAAGTCTACGATGCCACAAAGATAACTCATCTGATGTAGAAAAACTATTCCCCCTTATTGCAGAAATAGCTATGGGTGAAGAAGAGTCCAGTATATAAAGCCTGTCCTTCTCATGCCCCATACCAATCGTTTTCTTCGTCGCCATGTCCTAAAACACACAATGTGAAGGGAAAAATGTAACAAAACAGTTAAGAGATTTAGTGAGATGACTAATGGAGAGTAAATTCAGTGAACATTTTGGAACATGAAGGACAGAAGATAGGTACAAAGCAGCTGTAACAGGTATACCACCCTGACCAGCAATAGAAAACAAAGATCTATCGACGATACGAACCTTATCTTTTCCAAAACAAACTTGATAAGAGGTAAATAGTGAGGACATGTTGGTCATGTGGTGAGATGCTCTTGAATCAATGATCTAGGAGCATTGAGGAGCGGTGAGTGAAGCAGATAGACCATGTGCAGTTGTACCTGAGTGGGCAGATGAGGAGGTAGGTGCCGAGGAAGAAGTATCAAACTAGGAAACAAAACGTTGGAAGGCAGCAATCTCATCATTAGATAAAGTAGCAATGTCATGTGATACAAGAGATGTCGTGGGAACAGGCATGAGAGAGAACTCTGTGGATGTAGAGGCAACGGAGTGAGCACTTTGCCATTGGCTGCCCAGGCGACCACCTCTTCCATTACTAAAACCACCACGTGGAGAAGGACGAGATGCCAAGTCAGATAGGCGTCCATGAAGATCCCAACACTGAACCTTTGTATGGCGGAAGTGGCCACAATGCTCACATTTAAGGCGGTTGCGATCATCAGACTGGTATGACAATGGGCCACCACGTCCACGCTCATAAAACTACCGTGGCCACCCCTGGAGGAACTCGAAACAAGAGCAGACTTTTCGATGGAGGGGTTTGGATTCATCACTCCCTAACGACCTTCTTCATGATGGGCATAGGCAGGCATAGAGTTCATTTAGAGTGAGGGGAAGAGCCATATTAAGAATTTGAACTCGGATCTACTCAAAACTAGGGTTCAACCCTGCCAGGAATTCAAACACCTGAATTTCTTCAACATGTTTACGATAAGTGGTGGTATCTCGAACACAGGAAGACGATAGGAAGTATAGTGGTCTAGCTCCTCCCACATCTTGCCTAGGGTAGAATGGTATATTGCAAGGGGCTGGTCATCTTATTTAAATTGTGCGGTTCTGTGCTGAAGATAAATTTTTTTAGCTGTATGACCAATCTGAGAGTATACCTGAGACAAGGTTTGCCAGATCTGGTGTGTCGTTTCCAGGAATAAATAATGATCATTGATGTCAGGTTTCATTGAACCAAGTAGCCATCCCATAACTGTGGCGCTCTCTGTCTTCCATTTCTTGTACCGTGAATCAGTCTTGAGAGGAATCTCAAGTTCCCCAGTTAAATATTCTTCCTTCTCTCTGCCCTGTATATAAATCAAAATCGATTTAGACCAAGTGAGATAATTACTTCCATCGAACTTGACTGTGGTAGTTTGGGAATGAGGAGGCTCGCCCGAGACATACACACTGCCAACATCTCCTTTACTGGATTCATCTCTGGTCGGAGTAGAATTGATTTCCGACAATTTTTTTTTTACTGAATAAATGACTCTTTAACAAAATAGCACCACCAAACAGAGAACAAATCTCACGCAAGGAAATCCCTACAGTCTGGCCTTAGAGATCCACACGTTCAGACCTGGGAATTGGTTTCGACTAGGGCTGTAAACAGAGCGAATTCGAAGCGGATATGCATACATCCACATTCGATTCGTTTATGATATGCTACTATCCGATTTTGCATCCGATATTTGACGGATATTAGAAAATCAAATTCGTATTCGATTCCGTTTATCCAATCGAATATCGGATGTGTATTCAGATATTTGACAATTTTTTTTATTTAATATATATATATATATATATTCAGGTTCTTTTTCTATTCCTCTTCTTCTTGTTGTTTTTCTCCTCTTCTTCTTCTCCTCTTCTACCGATGACCTCTGGCATGTCGTTGCCGGTAGAAAAGGAGAAGAAGAAGAGGAGGAGAAAAACAACAAGAAGAAGAGGAATAGAAAAAGAACCTGAATTGTTGTTGTTGCTAGTAGCATCACTGTCCAAGTGACGACCTCTGGCATGCCGTTGCCGGTAGAAGAGGAGGAGAAAAACAGAAAGAAGAAGAGGAATAGAAAAAAAAACCTGAATCGTTGTCGTTGCTGGTGGCAACGGTCTGCCGGATGACCCTTGATGGCTTTGCTTCTTCAGTTCTTTCAATCTCTTCCCTCCCTCTATCAGATTCCCTCTCTCCCTTTGGAAACCCTCATCGCATCACCGGGCTCTTTCAACCCTCAAGGATGGAACTTCGAAGAAGGCAACGTCACGAAGCAACAAGTTAGCCTCCAGGTCCTGATCAACAGACTCAACAGATTTTTGAAGGTGGAGTAGAATGTTGAATGCTGGTGCTTTCTCTATCTTTCTACAAGAAGGCTGTGTGCTTGTGAGTTGAGAGATTAGGGTTTCAACCTTTGATGACGGTCTCATTGCTGGGACGTTTGTGTGTTTGCTAGTTGAGAGAGACTTGAGAGGAAATGTCGAAATGAAATTAGGGTTTGGTTGAATGATTATATGTATACCTGTAATCATATGTATGCGGTTCTACTATTTGAAGTTGCAACAGGTTATTAATAACCTTTATTTAGAATATAAATTCATATTTATATAATATATAATATATAAATAATTATATAATATATATTAACTTAATCGGTTGGATTTTTATCGAATCAAATGTATATGCATCCGTATTTGGTTTGTTTATAATCGAATATTTATTAAACGAATCAAATATTTAAATGAATTGGATGTAGGTGCATCCGTATTCGCTTTAATCAAATCGAATGCGAATCGAATACGGATGCTTAGGCGGATAGTTGACAGCCCTAGTTTCGACGCAACAACAGCTCCAGTCATTACAACCTCTTCACAGGAGCAATATACAACTTCAATCAACATCCTTATATCCATAGGAACACTGCACGAAGTCCCCAATCACGATTTGGGTATCTAAAAATCGAAAAATAGGGGGGAGGGGTTAGGGTACCCTGATGAAAATCATCATCCAACTCTCAATACTTCTTCAAATCACACAAGACCACTTGCAACTGAATCCTAAGATCGTAGAGGACCAAAACGAACAGACAAACCCAGGAAAAAAATCCCCCGATTGCACACACAACTTGAAATACCCAGATCTGGATTTTCGGCCAAAAAAGTTTGTAAAATCTTCAAAAAATCTCATATCTGCTTGAGACCACTTGAAATCACCTCTATAAATCTTTTAAAATCAGCACCTACCAAGATCAAGTGAAAATTTTCGCTACCTTACCAGGCCGTATGGCTGCTGACGTCAGCAGTTTTTTTTTTCTTTTCTTGCTCTGATACCAACTTGTAATACCTGCAAGTAAGTGATAGATAAAGTAATCTAATAGGGAAGAGAAGAAGAGGAGATGAGATTAAGATGAGAGAGTTTTAGACTGAATCGTATGAGTATTAGGGAATGCTCATACTGCTGTATTTATACCAGCACTTTATTAGTATATAATAACTATGGTGTACTACACTCCTATGACATATTTATACCAGCACTTTATTAGTATATAATAACTATGGTGTACTATACTCCTATAACATATTTACCCTCATGATATACAACATACTGAAGGAGTCATATTGAGACCGAATAAAAGTGTCGTGATCTCAGCTAATGGAATCTGCTTGTTGGCCTATTGGGTCTGTGAATGCCCAGATTACATTGCTTCTAGTGTTATTGAAAACACATACGATTATATAAAGCTTGGTTCCCTAAATAACAACCATCACAATTTAGCATGATGTTTGTTTTTCCACGGGGGCCTAGGCTTAGAGGTAGCCAAACAGATGGGGTCTAATGCCAAATTTTGGCTGATCATGCAAAATAGAATCAGTAGTAATGCCTGACAAGGCATGAGCCCAGTTCTTTAGCTCCTAGGCTTGGGCCACCATGCTCATTCCATTTATCCTAAAATCTCTCTTTCCTGTAGTGAATTGTTCTTTTAAGAACTTATCTGATAGTTTATTGGTCTTAAAACTTATTTACTTTCTTTAAAGAGCCATGAAAATCTCAACAGCCCCTATCCTTATTCCATTTTGTGAACCTTTATCTCCCTCATGCATTGTAGAACAAAAGTAAGATTACAAAATCGACTGATTTTCATGTTTCTTAACCTTTTGTCATTTTTTCTTTATACATTTTTTTTAAATTATCAAATTGTATTCAAGTTGTACATATTGTATTTATCTTGATAGTTTTGATTTACTCTTTCTAAAATTTCATTACCTTGTTCTTTGATGAAAGTGCAAGGAAGGTAAGATAGAGTTTATTTAAAAATTGAAGACAATATCAAGATATAGATGAAGGTTCTTATGTCTTTTATATTTAATTTGATATTTTTTTATAGCTCGAGAATTCATAATCAAATTGATAAACATTTAAAAAAAAATATTTTATTAGCATTTAATATTCCTTTCTTTATAAATTTATAGTTTTTAAGTACTGTATATCAGAATGAAGGGGGTGAGGTGAAGTGCATGTGTCACTTTTGGATGAGGTGTTGTGACCTGTGACAT
>JAOXJP010173374.1:0-12624 GCA_025762735.1 Platanus orientalis
TTTTTTTTATATTTTTTTTTTTTTTTTATATTTTATATATATATATATATATATATATATATATATATATATATATATATATATATATATATTGGCACCAGATTGGTATCAGAATCGACCCAGGCTGATCCCGCTTTTTTAAACCATGCTTCCCACAACCCCTCTCCCCTCTACTTCCCAACCATTCCCACAATCACATGTCCTCCTTTTGCCAAATCATCCAATGCCAGAATGTTCTTCCTCCACAAAAACCACAATACATTACCCTAAACCTTCCATCCGGACATCCCGAAGGCTGCAGATTGAGCCGGGCTAGCCCAAAGCAAGAACTGTTCAGCCCAAAATTTCGGTGGGCCAGGCTCACATTATTTCAGGTTGAATCAAGTTCCAGCCCAAGTTTTAGGCCCAACAAACTTTGGGCCGATTTCGGGCAGAGCTTAGTTCAGCCTAACCCAACATTTTCACAATTAAATATTTTATCTATAGGCTTAACCATAGTTACCAGAGCGAGAAGCGAAAGCTGGAGGCAACGCGAAAGCAAGAAGCGGGAAGCGAGGCTTAATATATCCTTGCGAAGTGAGAAGCGAAAACCAATTAAGAAACATTTAGAGAATAGGTAAAAAACGATTGGGAACCAAGTAAAATGAAATATGGAAGCAACTTCAAACCATTAGAAAAAAATATTATAAAATGACTATTAAATGAAATGAAAATAATAGGTGAATAAGTGATTACGAGTAGGTAGTAATAAAGAAGTCTACAACCAATAAGTACTTGTACAATAATTGATTACTAGTAGAAAGTAAATAATAATAATTTATGATCAATAATTTCAACTACAGTATAATAGAGTGAATAAACTTAATAAAGTAGTAAAAAACCTAAAACCTATGCTATGTAAGTAACAAAGAAACATAACATATAAATCAATATGCAAACCATTTGTTATTAGTAAGATCAACTAATTATAAAGATTCAAATAAGATGGTTTTTATACAAGGTATTTTATAGTTGGGATACAAAATCATTAATTTCTAGAAAATCATTACCAAATTTCATAGATAATATTTTATTCAATATCAACAACATTGGATTTACATTAAATAAAATATATTTTGTTTCCTAGATTGTTTCCCAATCGATTGTATAGATGTTTCTACTTGCTTTCTCTAAAGACTTCCACTTGCTTCCCCAATCACATCACCATGCTTTCCTCATTTGAGAAGCGTGCTTCCCACGTTTGGGAAGCGCGTTTCCTACTATTTGGGGAAACAGTTTGGAATTAGCTTCTTAAACGAGCTTTCCACCTTATACCAAGCTTCCCTGCAACTATGATACAATCAGCCTAAACAACTTCTAATGACACACCTAGGGGCACACATAAAAAAAGGTGGGTGTGTTAGGGTTCTTAACACCTTCCCCAACTACAACAAAACAACTTACTCTAGTCTCTGATGACCTAGATTAGTGCAGGAGTCCGACAAAATAGGACCTTTGAGTCTAAACTTCCTTTCCCATAGAAAGGAGACTGATGTCCAACTCCAACAGCATGGAGACTCCCAAGAATCATAGTATCATGGCAAACAACAATTAATTAAACATCATAGGGACTCAGTCAAGCGCACCAACAACACCACATACGCCATTATGGTACAATGGGGGTAGAAGTCGAGAGAAATTAAGGGATACGAATTATAATGCCCACACATGCAAAAGATGCTTTTGTTGTTTCTTGGCTACTTTAGTCTATATAACCCGATATTAGCAACATTTACCTATTCTTGCCGTCTTCCAAGGAGATCTGGGATGCTCGTACGAAGACTTATTCCAAGGTGGGCCAATTGACCATGGCCTATGAGTTACACTATGCATATGGCCAATGAAGGATTATTCTATCCCTGCTTGTTACTCTAACCTTTGTCACCTATGGAAAGAAATCAATCATTATGAGACTCTTCTTGTTCTGTGTTGTGGATGTTGTTGTGTTTCAAAAATGTCTATAAAAGCCAGTTTTTGCGTTAGTTACGAGTCTTAATCCCAAGTTAAGCTTGTTCGTGGTCGACATTTTGGCTGAGATCCCTTCCTTTCTCTTGTTGATGTTTATTCCTTCATTGTGAGGAGCGCTATGTCCCAATATTTTATTCCCCCCGAACAGTCAACTCTTGCTTTTATGTCTCAACGTGGTGGCTGCGATGGTAGTTGAGGTCGTGGACATTCTTCTGTTGATTTTGGTTCTAGTTTTGATGACCGAGATCTCCTTCGTTGTGACCATTGTGGTTGCTTCCGGCATACCAAAGAGCATTATTGGGATTTCATGGGTGACCACAACGTGGTGCTTTAGGTGGTTGCAACAATATTTACCACAACGGGGGTTGTTTTAGTGCTTATGCCATTATTACGGTGTTTAGTGTTCCTGGGTTTTCTAGAGAGGAGATGGAATCTATTCGCAAATTTATGGTTCAGCTTGATCCCTCCTCCAATATAAGCTTCGACGTCATTTATGGCCTCTACAGGTGTTCTAGAATATTCTCTCAGTATTTCTTCCACTACTTCTAGTCCCTCCTGGATTATCAATTCAGGTGCCTTACACCATATGACTGTTGTGTCTTCATTTTTTCTTCCTATCAAATTTGATCTAGTAGAAACAAGGTTTGCATTTCCTATGGTTCCTTGTCTCTATTGCTAGTATTCATGTTACCTCATCATTATCACTTTCATTTGTTTTTCATGTACCTAACTTTTAGCTTAATCTTGTTATTGTTAAGTCATCTCACTAAGCCTTTAAATTGTAGTGTCACTTTCTTTCCTTCTTACTTTGTCTTTCAGGACTTAGTGGTGAGACGGACTATTGATAGAGCCCGTGAGGAGCATGGGAGTATTTGTTGGACGAGTGTCCCCATGTTAGTTATCTTGTGCAGCGGACATCATCATCTTCTAGTTCTTTTTCAACCAACCCTCACTCAACTTATATAATGGCATTTTCGCCTTGGCCACCCTTATTATTTTACTTTACAAAATTGTTTCCAGTTTATGTATAATTTTTTTGTCTTCTTTTCATTGCGAAACTTAAGAGTTCACTGAGCATTGTAGATCTTCTTACCCCCTAAGTACTAGTATACGTCTTCTTTTTCTATTTTGCACTCAGATGTATGGAGTCTTTCCCTTGTTACTTCTCTCTTTAATTATTGTTACCTTGTTATTTTTGTCGATGACATAACTTGCACCACTTGGGTTTGTTTGTTGTATGCTAAACATGAGTTGGTTTCAACTTTTCAGTTGTCTCATAAGAGGTTGATAACCAATTTGATTCCAAAAGCCATATTCTATGTTTAGATAATGGGGGCAAATATATGTTTTCTGCTTTCTCTTTTTATCTCTCACAACATGGCATCAAACCACCTATACAGGAACTCCTAAACAAAATGGGATTGTTGAAAGGAAGAATCATTATATGTTAGATATTACTCGTGCTTTGTTATTCACAATGCATGCTCTTTAGGTTTTTTGGGCTCTATTGACTACGTCTTACCTTATGAATCATATACCCTCTCGGATTCTTAGCTTTCAGTGTTCTTTATTTCATTTTTCAGCATTCTCCCTTAGTGCCTCCCTTTCTTCCAATGTCTTTGGGTGTATTTTCTATGTTCATATTCCGAAGGCTAACTGCACTAAGCTCAATCCAAGGTTTTCAAGAGTATTTTCTTTGAATATGCTCTGAATTAGAAGGGATACAAATGTTATCATCTCTTGATTCGAAAACGCATTATGACTATGGATGTTACATTCTACAAAACTATCCCTTTGTTTTCTCTCAGACACCCTTATCTCTAGGGGAAGAGTCACTATAAAGGTGAAGATGAGGTGGCCCTTCCTATTCCTGTTCCTCTTTATGTCTTTATGTTGACGGCTTTAGTAACCAATGGGAGATAGTTCCAGGGACGAGTCAAAAGGAGGACCTGTTGTGACTACCCAGAAGAAAGCATGGGTGGACTTTACAGAGGTGTTTGTTCAGTGGAAGAAACAAGTAATTTCTACCCCTAAACCTCATGTACCTTTCCAACCAGTCGCTTCTTCTCCAGGTATTGCGTCTTCTATACCTTTTGATGATTCTCATCTCCCTATTGCATTTAGAAAGGGTACTTGTTCTTGTATCCAACATCTCATTGCTAACCATGTGTGCTATGATTCGTTGTCTCCCAAGTTTTGAGTTATGGCACATGGGATCTATGAGATGCTATGGTTATATGGCCTTCTTAGAGAGTTGGGATTCCACTTTCAAGTTCCTATGTGATTTTACTATGACAACAAAGCTGCAATTAACATTGCTCACAATCTGTCCAGCATGATAGGACCAAGCATATCAATGTTGATAGGCACTTCATTCAGGAGAAGTTACAAACCAAACAGATATGTATCCCCTTCATGAAGATTGTAAATTAGTTGGCTGATGTGTTTACCAAAGGTTTATATAGTCCTAGCTTTAATAGAATTATTAGCTAGCTGAGTATGTACAATACTTACATACCAGCCTAAGGGGGAGTATTGATGTACATGATTAGAGTACAATATATAAGGGTGTATATGCCATTGGTGGGTATAAAGGTATACTTTTAACTACCCATTCTTGTAGTAGCATATTCTATTCATGTGAATAGATCCCATTCGTATGGGAGGGGATCACTACTCTCCCAATACGTAGTTTCCCAAAATACTTTTCTTCTCTTTTTCTTCTTCTTCTTGCTCTCTTCTTTTCCACAAACGCTATCTTATTCTTCACATTTAAGAATCCACTAGATATTACCCAATTAATTTTCATTCCAAATTTAATATGTATTATTCTGTTTTCATACTCTGTATTTATAGCACGTAATCTTTGTGCATTTGATTTTTATGCTACACAATGACTTGTCATCTGTGTGTGTGGTTAATGGTAAAATTTGAAATTAGCTTGAAATGAGTGGTCAAAGAATTAGGGGAAGCAAAGTAGGAGGTGATAAGGAGAATATTCAACCACCTTATTAATGTTGATCTGCAGGTTATTAAAGTGGAATAGGTGGGGACTGTGTAGAAGTATACGGGGGTATTTGTGTATTTTTTTATTTGGGTGTGTAGTGATGTATTGAATCATTTACACACACACACACACATGTATATATATATATATATATATTACGTATGGTGTGTAGAATACCCTAATACACACACATACGATTCTCCCCAAGTTTCTCATTTTCTTTCTTTTTCTCCTCTTTTTTTTTCTTTGCATCTTAGATCTACAATACAAGTTTCAATTTGGTATGAGAGCTTAGCAAGAGTCAACCAGGAGATACAGACGAAGACGGCGAGCCAAACCCCCTGCTCACGTCAGCATTCGTATGATTGACGTCAACAAGTTATACATGTGTCAAAAGTGGCTAGAGGTCGAAAGCTACAGATCCTGAATCGTCACGATTTATGGAGATTTATAGTATTTTTGCAAGATTTTTTGAAGCCTCTGAATAATTTTTTTCAAAGGGTTTTCTTCTGTAACTTGAAACCCTTTTTTTTTATTTTAAAGTTTTGATGATTTTGCTCACATGAAAGAGTTTTGTTTTGATTTCTTGAAAATGACTAACCATTTTTTAAGGGGAACCTTTAGAGACAAGTTTCAGTTGATTTGGTTAAGGATCAAGGGAGATCTCTCATTTTTGGTCCCTCTTTTACCACCAGGCACAATGACGTTAATGGGGAGCACTTGAGTTATGCTCTGGTATTTGCTCTAGTGCTTTGAATCTACAGATCTCATTAGGGAAAGTGATTTGAGGTTCTAATCTTGTTGCAAGGAGTTGTGTAACCTGTGTCCCCTCATGTAGTGATACACCTGATGGTTGGTTTACTACACTAGTGTGTTATTGTTCTTCATTTTCTCTCATTTTGTGATCCGTGATCGAGTTTAGTCATGTCTGAAGTTAGCCAGATATCTAGTTCGTCAAGAGAGAATGAGATGGGTACACGTAGAGGTGTAGTAAATGAATCCCCCAACACTCTTATTATTACAGTTAGATTGGATGGGACAAATTTTCTGGCTTGGTCCCAATCTACAAAATTGTTCATCACTAGGAAAGGAAAAGGAGATTATATAACTTGCGATGTGAAGATGCTAGATTCTAAGGATCCTGCATTTGCTAAGTGGGAAGCAGAGAATGTCATGGTCATGTCTTGGCTTCTTCATTCAATGTAGCCAAGCATTTTAAACAATTATTTGTTCTGGTCTACAGCTAAGGCCATTTGGGATTCAGTTACCAAAAACCTATTCTAAGAGAGGTAACAAAGCCAGAATGTATGACTTGCACTGAGAGTTTCTCAGTTGAGACAGGGTGATTAACCTCCAGCACCATATTATTCGAATCTTTGCAGTCTTTGAGAGGAGATTGACTATTATAAAATGTTCAAAGCACAATGCACTGCCGATGCAGCCTTGTATACCCAAGAATTGGAGGAGAAATGGATATTTACGTTGTTGGTTAGTTTGAACCCTATGTACGAGCCCATCCGAGTAAATATCCTTGCAAAGGACCCACTGCCCCCTTTGGATGAGGTGTTCTCATATCTATCTCAGGAGGAGGATCATTGCATCCTTATGAGTCAACCTTCACAACCAGTTGTTGATCAATCTGCTTTGGTTTTCTCCTCTCAACGTAGGGGGTGTGGATCATTCTAGGGTCATGATGGTGGTGATTGTGGCATAACCACACCTGAAGACAGAGATAAGTTGAGATGTGAGCATTGTGGTTGAGCTCGACACACCAAAGAAAACTATCGGGATCTTCATGGTTGTCCCACACAGGAGTTCTAGGGAAAACAATAGCGTGGTAGGGGTATTTCTCGCTCACAAGGTCGTTCCAGTGCCCATTTTGTTCTTCGACAGAGCCAGTAGCTTTTTCTCCTTCAATGGATAGTCTTAGCTTCTCTGCGGATAAGATCAAAGCTTTATGCCATTTCATGGCCAGTCTGGAGCCCTACTATTTCATCCTTTGCATAGTCAGGTACTTTTGCCTCTCCCTTTAGTGCATCTATCACCACTCCATCCCACTCTTGGATCATTGATTCAGGAGCTTTTGATCACGTGATATGTATATCCTTTTTTTTCTCTACTTATTCTATTTGTTCTAGGAAGGATAAGCTCAAAATCACAGATGGATCTTATTCTTCCATAGCCAATAGGGTTCCATTACAATCACTCCTACCTTACCACCCTCCTATGTTTTTCATGTTCCAGATTTTATCTTAAATCTTTTATCTATTAGTCATCTAACCAAATCATTAAACTGTTGTGTGACTTTATTTCCTACTCATTATGTGTTTCAGGACTATATGTTTTGGGTGACACACCTCATATTGCTTATTTTGTTCAGCAGTTTTCGACTCCCTAAATAAAGGATAGCCTACCTTGCACATCTTTTTTGCTTCAGTGGCATTAACGTTTGGGCCATCTATCTTTTACTTAAACATTTGTTTCTACATTTATATCATAAATCTAATATTTTACAGTTTAACACTTGTGAGTATGCAAAACACTATCATAGTTCTTGTCCAATAAGCATGAATAAAAGCAGTTCTTCATTTGCAATTGTGTAGTCTGATGTGTGGGGACTTGCCCCTATTATTTCACTTTCAGGTTTTTGCTACTTTGTGACTTTTGTGGATGACTCTTCTCGTTGTACATGAGCGTATTTGTTGAAGTCTAAGAGTGATTTTTTCTCTATGTTTCATTTTATAAAATGGTTGAAACTCAATTTAACTAGAAAATTAAAGTTTTACAGAGTGATAATGGTCGTGGATACTTGTCTTCATCTTTTGTTTCCTACTTAGATAATTGCGGCATTGTTCATCAAACCACCTACCCTAGTACTCCAGAACAAAATGGGGAGGCCGAACACAAAAATAGGCATCTTTTGGAAATGACTTGTGCCCTCATGTTTGAAATGCATGACCCCAAAACTTTAGTCAGATGTCCAAACAACAACTTATTTGATGAACCATCTTCCCACTCATTGGGGTACAAAACTCTTTTAAAGGTTCTTTCTCCTGACACCACTCATTTTCCCATACCACCTAAAGTGTTTGGTTGTATTTGTTTTATACATGTTGATGATCATTCAGAACTAAACTAGATCCCAAAGCTCTTAAATGCATATTCTTGGGATATTCTCCGAGTCAAAAGGGGTATAATTGTTATCATCCATCCGCTCGAAAAAATTTTATTTCTATGGATGTAACATTCCATGAGTCTGTCCCTTTCTTTTCTTTCGAGAAGTCTTTTATTCAAGGAGAGTACGTTTCATTTGTTGGTGATGACTCTCTTCCAATACTAGTCTTTCTCTTTGATCAAGGTACTGTAAAAGAGGATGATGTTAGTAAGGGAGAACCTAAGGATAAACTTCTTCTAACATTAAAGAGACAAGAAAAAACAGTCCAATTAGAGGATCCTCATGTTTCTCACCATGACATTTTCTCAACTTCAGGTAGTTCTCCTGATTCTTACTTTGCTTTAGTTGATGATACTAACCTTCCTATTGTTGTTTGGAAAGGTGTTCAGTTTTGTGTTAAGTATCTCATTGCCAATTATGTTTTTTTTTTTTTTTCAGTTCATAATCTCCTTCATTTCGTTCTTTTTCGGTTGTCTTGTTTTCTATTTCTATACCTCGTGTATCAGAAACTCTATCTCAATCCCAGTGAAAGGAGGCTATGGAATAGGAGATGCGTGATTTAGAAAAGAGTCATACATGGGACATTGTGACTCTTCCCAAAGGAAAATCTGCGGTTGGTTGCAAGTGGATATACACAGTCAAGTTGAAGTCTGATGGGAGTATAGACATAAGGCAAGGCTTGTTGACAAAGGTTATACCCAAAACTATGCCATAGATTATCAATAAACATTTACTCCTATTGTAAAGATGAATTCTATTTGGGTCCTATTAGCCTTGGTAGCCAACCAGAATTGGCCCATTCTGCAACTTGATGTCAAAAATGCATTCCTGCATGAAGATCTTAATGAAGAAGCTTATATGAAGTTACCTTTAGGTTCTCAGATTTCATCAAGAACAGGCAAAGTTTGTAAACTGTAGAAGGCTCTTTATGGGTTAAAACAATCACCTTGAGTTTGGTTTGAGAGGTTTTCTGCTGCTATGGTACAGATTAGATATATCCAATGTCATTCTGATCATACCTTGTTTATGAAGAGAATGGGGAATCAAATTACAACTCTTATTGCCTTTGTAGATGATATCGTGGTTACTAGAAATGATGCAGCTAAAATAAAATATCTGAAGTCTCAATTGGCACAGGAATTTGAGATTAAGGATTTGGGGCAGTTAAAGTATTTTTTTCGGGATTAAAGTTTCTTGCTCTAAAAGGGTATCTTCATTTCTCAAAGAAAATATACCTTAAATCTCCTTAGTGAAACTGGTATGCTGGGGTGTAAACCTATTACTACTCCTATAGACCCTAATCAAAATCTACATGATTCTAAAAGTGTGAGACTTATCGATACCAGTAGATACAATAGATTGGTAAGCTATGTGATTTATCTCTCATTAACATGTCCTGACATTACCTTTGTCATGACTGTACTAAGTCAGTTTATGCATGATCCTACATTGTTCCATATGGAGGCTGTATATAGGATACTAAAATATCTGAAAGGTGATCCAGGAAAAGGTTTAGTGTTTGTAAGAAGATATGGTCTTCGTGTGTAAGTTTATACAGAAAATCCACTTCTGGCTATTGTAATTTTGTAGGAGGAAATTTGGTCACTTAGAGAAGCAAAAAACAAAGTGTTGTTATTTGCTCAAGTGCAAAGGCTGAATATAGATCCATGGCTTCATGGAATCTACGAATTACTTTAGCTAACGTTGTTACTCTTTGAGTTGGGTTTTCTAATAAAAGGTGTTATGACCTTATACTGTGATAACAAGGCAACTACTAGCATTGATCATAATCTAGTGCAGTATGATCGGATTAAGAACATTGAAGTTGATCGTCATTTCATCAAAGAAAGTTGTTAGCAGGCCAAATTTGTGTAGCAGTGATGTACAGAATCACACACACACACACACACACACACACACACACACACACACACACATATATATATATATTACGTATGGTGTAGAATACCCTAATACACACACATACGATTCTCCCTTTGTTTCTCTTTCTCTCTCTCTCTCCTTCTTTTTCTTCTTCTTTGCATCTTAGATCTACAATACAAGTTTCAAATAACTATTCTTTAGATTTCTGTAGGGTGCAATTCTAGGATGATTAAGAATCTCCTAGACTGGGGCATTAAAGGGGTTTATTGGCCAACTCCACAAAATCCTTGGAGAGGAAGGACTTGTTAATGTAAAATGTATAATTGTCAATTCCATTCCAAAAATGTGAAAATACATGATGTATGTAGTGGTCATTCTATGTCTTGCATGTTAATAAAAGTTGTAATTTCCATTTCAAAATGTGAAAATACATGATGTATATAGTGGTCATTCTATGTCTTACATGCATGTAAAAGTCGTAATTTCCATTGAGTCATGAAAGTCCAAGTCTAAGTCCAGGAGAAGCTTTACAAGAGACACATCTCAAGAAGCCAGATGAAGAAGGATCACAAGTGCAAAGACTTGATGCTGCCCAAGTTTCAAACATGCAAATGAAGTCTCAAGCTCTGAAGTCAATGTGATGCAGAACGATGGGAAACAACTTCAAATGATTTAAGAACAACTCAAGAATAAAAAATCTTGAATTTTCATTCAAGGGGCAAATCTAGAATTTTTTAGAAAGTTGGTAAAATTATGAAAATACCCCTGACAAGTATCAGAAAATTCCGAAACTTTAGGGTTATGCGAGACAGATATTCAGGGCTCTCTAGTTAAAATTTCAATAATTTTCGAGTTCTCTAGCTATTTTTTCTAGAAAATCCCCAAATATATTATACCCAAATTCAACATAAATCCAAAGAATCAAGCACCACTTTCAATAGACTCAAAATTTCAAATTACTATTCTTACCTCTTAAAGTAGACCTAAGGACCTCTAGAAAAACACTGAAATCTTCCCCAGAGCTTGATCCAAAGTATGAAAAAAATTTAGACAAAAGTTTGCTCCAGTACTAGGTGCCACCTGCCCTTATTTATGACTCTCCCTATTTATTAGGGAGGGGTTTATTGAGATGGGAAACTGGTCCAAATGGGTCACCCAAGGGGTGTGGATACCCTGGTGGAATGGTTGGTTCAAAGGTTATGGGATGAAGGAGTGGTGTTGAAGAAAATCAATGGAGGTGATGGAAACTGCAGAAAATTCTGATGGGGAAGATGATGTAATGGAAGAGAAGAAGAAGAAAGAAGGAGATTAAGATGAAGGGAGGGGGGGGGTTTGAGGAGAAGATTGAAGACGGATTGAAGAGAGGGATCTCCTTACCTGGAGAACTCGTGAGGGAGGGAGATAGTAGCCCACGTGTAGGATTTCAAAAATCAATTTCTTATTCCAAAAAAAACTGCTGAAGTCATTACATCACTAGGGTTATAAACCCTCATAATAAAATTAAATTAAAACACTCAAAATACCCTCCTAATGGACTCACACGACCAATACTCTTAAACACCTAACTCTTAAAACAAATAACAAAAATTACCCTAAATACCCTCTAAACACTCCTAATTAATAACTCCCTACTCTATGGCTATAAAAAGCTCTATTACATGACAAAAATTAAAAGAAAACACCCTAAAAACATTAAACTACCATGGACACTTGTCCACTTTCTTCCTTCCTTGGTAGAACTTTATCTTAGGCTTCCAAAGAGGATTATTCTTTTCCCAATAGGGTAGAGTTGTTACATCACAATGCCACCTCAAGAAACCACACAAAGGTAGAATAAAACAAAATAGGACTGATGAGTGGTGTTGAGTGTGAGACTGAGCCAAATGCCATAAGATGGTTATAGAAGACCACCCACAAACTTAAAAGATAGCACTCACACAAGATTGGTCAAAATTGAGATAAAATTGGTAAACATGTAAGGTTTGACCAATCTAAACAGATCCAGAAAGTTCTAGAAAGATTGAGAGAATTCTAGACAGATCCTAAAAATCCTGGATCGATCCAACAAATCTTGGACGGTTCTAGATTGATCCAAAATTGGCTGGATTGATCCCAAGGCGTAAAATTGGAAATTTCGCCAATGACAACTCATCCAAACGGCTAGTTTTTTTTTTAACCATTCGGGGACCTTTGAGCAAGGATTTTTTCACTCTATAAATAGGGAAGAACCCCCAATGGTTTGGACAAAAGTTCTTTCATGAAAAACATATGAAAGTGCTTTCATTTGTGTGCTAAAGATTTGTAAATCCTTATATTAGTTGAGTTGACAACCTTGAGTCATTTGATTATAGTAAAACCCTTGCTAAGGTCAGGTGAAATGCTTACCAATCAATAGTTACATCTTTGGATAAGCTTGGAGAGCCATTCCTACAATAAAAGCCTTAACTCTCCAAAGAATTTGGTCCCTATGTTAATATCAGCCTACCTAGAAGCAAAGCAACAACGGAAGAATTTTTGCATCTCAAGCCAAACAGCCTTCACTGGAGCCACC
>JAOXJP010173385.1:0-12624 GCA_025762735.1 Platanus orientalis
TATCAATGAAGAACTCCCCCCCCCCCTCTTTCTATTTTTGTTATTTAGTTTTCTTTCTTTCTTCTCTTCTTTTTCCTCATATTCTCTCATTCTTTTCCTTCTTTCCTTTTTTTTCATTGGATGGGGATTTTGGGGGCATTGCTAGTTTCCATCTTCTCTGGGTGGTTGGGGTTTTTAGTTGACAAATGACTGGAACCCCCTCACCTCTTTCGATTTTTTTTTCTAAAGATTTTGATTTCCCCAAAATACCCTTTGTTGGTTCGGGGTATTACACCCTTCCCCTTAAGCAATGGATTCTCCTCATGGATCCTTGTGCCTAATACATCATCATCCTAGGAGATGTGGTGAAGGTCAATATGGTCGTAGTAGTCATCATCTCAATATATTCTGAGGTTGCAAGTGCATATTGTAGTTCACGTATACCAATTTGTATGAGTTTGACATCTTCAATCAATTCCTGGGCCTTGAATGTATGAGAGAGAATGTGCTCTAATTTCAGTCACAGCCCAAATATGTTGCTTTTTGATTGAGAGCTTTGATGGCGATGTACATAAGATAAGCTGCACTGTCCGTATATAAATACCACCACTCATCTGCAATAAATAGATTTGAACATATAAGATTTGCACACCAATCAATGCTCAATTATTCTTGCTTACATGTTTATTGGTATACATACCTAGAAGACAATTCCTTCGAGCTCTTTTGTGAGTTTTTTGCCACAGCTTCCATCGGCATCCATAAAAGTTTTCAACTATAGTCATTATCTCTATTTTCTTATGAAGTTCTTTGTTGGTATAATGCAGTGTCGGATTTAAGAAGTATGCTGCCATATAAAGTTACATAAATTCAGTTGACATCTAACTGATTAAACAAAGTATTTAACCATATACATAAAGTTAAGTTGCTATCGTGGACTCTGAACATTACCTGCAGCGTGTAAGTCATTGTTGACTGTGGATATGGTTGTTTCACCTTGAATCAATTATCTTCAAATAACTTTTATGGTGCCTTACATTGGCCTTTATGGATAGCTGCTCCTTATCTGTTGCCTCGCAGATGATGGGAAAAGTGGGTTATTTGTCCTGATCCACAACCTTCAAAACCTTTACAAGAGGTTCCATCACCTTACATGCACCATTAACTTTAGTCCAAAAGGACTCAACAAGCACTAAATCACATACTTCCTCTATAGTCTTCTTCTTCTTCTTTTTTTGTCTTGTATTCCCACATATTTTCTAAACTACTCATCTGTAAAACACCTGTAGAGAGTATGTTTTTATCTTAAAAGGCTCTCCAAAACCACATGCTATGTGTCAAACCTAGCTTTAGCACTTCTTTACCTAATCTAATGAAAGAACCAAGAAGAAAGACCCTTAAATTCAATAGATTTCTACAGAAAAATATGCATTTCTTTTGCAAAGGTCCAAAAACAATATCCTTCTATGAATTTATCTTGTCAGTAGTCTAGATAAAACCCTAAAACTCGGCAACAGAAGAAGCTCTGTTCTTCAATGTTTCCCAAACTGATTGATCTCTGATCTACAAGCAACAAAGAGATTTATGACCACAAATCGCCTTTGGAACTAGAACCCTCTACAATGTTTTGAAAACCCTTCCAGAATTTGCTGAAAGAAAAGAGAAAACCTGAAAAAATTGGAGAATAGATGCAAAAAGGGAAAAATAATGGACTTAGAGCACTCATTGTGTTCAAAGAGGACATTCTCCTTCACCGGCGAGCAAGCAGAATCCATGTTTTTCGAGTGAGAGGGGCTCCAACAGGTATATCGGCCACTTTCTAAATCCCATTGTAGCATCTCATTCCAAAATCCGACTAATTTGGTTGTATTTTGGCAAAAGGCAGTTGAGGGTATAAGAGAACTTTGACATAAGAAACTTTTATTTCGATGCCCGTTTTCCTAATCCAACCAAACATCCACTCCATTTGGATTTTGTAAAATTCAGTACCATTTTCCACCACTATACATTACTTTCCACTATTTAACTTGCAACCAAGTAGAGCCTGAATGAGGCTATTAGAAGCTTGTCTTCGTTGGCCATCAACAAGCATAGCTTTGTGGTAGATAATTTTGATTGGTGTGATGGCAATGGGCGGGTCCCAAGATTGAGAAGAAACTTGAATGATTGGGAAGTCGATAATTGGTTTGTTTATTAAATTGCTTAGGTGTGTTGAGGCTGAATCTGGGTTTGAGGGATGGGTAGGTGTGGGTTAACTACAAGAATTGTAAATTTTCAACAAAGGGCTGGACAACTTGATAAGTTCGTTGGTCCCAAATAAAGGCATTTGGATTTTGGGCATTCATACTAAAATTTCCTTTTTTGTTTGGAACTCCTATACGAATAAAAAGATTCTTACTCTCAATCATTTAAGGAATAGAGGTTGGAACTTGGGAAATAGATGTATTTTGTGTATGAGGGAAGAGAAGTCGGTGGACTAGCTCTTTATCCATTGTTGTATGGCATGAAATGTTTGGGGCTTTGCCCAGCTCGGTATCTCTTGGATCTTCTCAAACCAATTTAAAGATCTCATCTAGAGTTGGTGGATTAGAGATTAGAAGTTATTCTGAAGATCATATGGCGCTCGCTGCCGGGGGCCATTTGCTGGGGTGCATGGAAGGTGAAGAGCAACAAATTTTTTGAAGATAAGTGCTCATTCCTTGAGAACCATTGTGCCTGCATCTATAGGTTTCTTTTATATTAGGTCTCTACCTCCTATGATTTTGGTGAGATTGCTTAGTACTCTTATTGGAGTGAGGTTGGGTAGTTTGTTTTGTCATTTCTATTTTTATAGTTAGAACTATGGAGGAATGTTTTAGAATCAAATGGTTTTAGGATAATCTGGACTAAAACAGAATATATGGAATGCAGGTTTAGCAAAAATAGGAGTAGAAATGAGGGAGTAGTTAGAATTGATAAGCAACAGATACCTTGGAGTGACCATTTTCGTTATCTTGGTTCAATCGTGCACAAAGAGGGAGATATTGTAGACAATGTTGCTTATAGAATTAGAGCGGGATGGTTGAAATAGAGAGATGCTTCTGGAGTGTTGTGTGATAAATGAATACCACTAAAATTGAAGGGAAATTTTTATAAGACAGCTATAAGACCAGCCATGCTTTATGGAGCAGAATGTTGGGCTGCCAACAAACAACACGTACATAAAAAGTGTGGCTCAAAAGAAGATGTTGAGATAGATGAGTGGCAAGACTAGGAAGGATAGAATTATGAATGAATCCATTCATGAGCTTAGGTGTAGCACCAATAGGTGATAAAATGAGGGAAAGTCGATTGAGATGGTTTGGTCATGTACAACGATGACCAGTGATTGCACCAGTTAGAAGGAGTGAGATGATGCAAGTTGAAGGTTCTAGGAGGACTAGAGGAAGGCCAAAATTGACTTGAGTTGAAGCAGTAAGGAGAGACCTGGCAGCTTGTAATTTAACGGCAGATATGGCCCTAAATAGAGTAGAATGGTGGAACAGGATTTGTGTAGCCAACTTCAAATAGTTGGGATAAGGCTCTTTGTTGTTGTTGTGGTGAATCTTTTTGTTTCGCTTGTTCTTTTTCTTTCTTTTAAATAAAATTATTTTTTACCTTTCACCAAAAAAAAAAAAAAAAAAGCTTATTTAATTGAAATTGATCTCTACAGGGTATAATTATCCATCATTGGCATTGAGCTCATGAATTTTTAATACGTTGAACATTAGAATAGAAATCTCTAACATGAATCATAGGCAAAGCTTTTTGTTAAAACACTAAAACCTCATTCTAAATGAAACAAGGGGTTCTCTAAGAAACAATGAATGGTTTTAATGACTCATGCTCGAGGATCAAATTTTTTGTGTTTTATGAAAATTTCATCCTGGGGTTTAATGAAAATTTTGGAAAAATTTCACATTTTACTAGAGTGTTATGGAATAATGAAAATTCTGTGGAAATTATGGAAAGATTGGAAAAATGTGTTCTTTTTTAAACCTTCAGGAATGTTAAAATAAGCATGCTTACATTCCCATGACTCAGAAAACTACAAAAAATACAAAAAAAAAAAAAAAAAAAATCTTTGTATAATAAAAAAGGAATAGGGGACTAGCATGTTCACTGTTGAGAAGATATGATGCATTATTGTCTCAAAATAGTTCTTTTAGATCAAGATCAGGTTATTAATCCACGAAAAAATGAAAAGTTAATGATCGGTTTTGTTTTTTGGCTATAAAGTGTATAGAGTTTGGGTATCATTTTGTTGTAGATATAAAGAGAAGGGTGGGGAAATGTTTTTAAATATCCCTCCTTTTTGTAGCCTGGTGGCCAGTGGTGTTCTTTTTTGGGGATGCCTTATCCCTTCATTTAATGAAAATTTCTCTTATATAAAATAGAAAAACATGATAAACTAAGATACAATTCTCACATCGTGTTCTCCTTCTGTCCATACCTCAGAGAGTTCCGAGCTGGCTCAAAGTTCTCATCCCTATTGTAAGAAGGTCAGCCATAATATTGCTGCTCCACATATCTACATTCCCTGATGTTAATCATTCATTGGTAGAATGGAAAGAATTAGGGTAAGAAGGGCCCACAGGTAATGAATGGGAAGATAGAAAAATTGGAAGAAGAAGAGATGGTTTAGTTAGACGTGTGGAATTTTATTCGAACAATTGTAGAACTAGAATGGATGGTTTTTTGCCCATTACCCGTTCTTCCTCTAGAGTTGAGACCGATCATTCAAATAGATGAGGGTAAATCAATGAGTTTGGATATTAATGAACTCTATAGACATTTTGCCATTGATTGATAATTGCTAGAAATCGTTGCTGTCAATAATGAGTCATGTGCTTTATGTGCAATTAACCGTTTTTAATTGTTCACTTTTTGAAATTGTAGTCATGTTTAGGAGTGTTTTGGCCATTTCTCCTTTTATGTAAATGTGTTTGTAAGTTGCTATTTTTTGTCTTTTGCAGCCACAATCCATTTAGGCTTATTGGAGTCGGATTGTCATTTTGGACTTTTGCTGCGGCTGGTTGTGGTTGTTCATTCAATTTTTGGTCCATTACAATATTTCGCATGTAAGTTACCAATTTTAGTATCTTTAAAGAATTGAACATATTACAAATCATACTTGTTAAGTTTGTTATACCTGCAATAATGCTGCTGTTGTCCATTTAGGCTGGTTGGTGTTGGTGAGGCTTCCTTCATAAGTCTTGCAGCTCCATTTATCGATGATAATGCCCCTATTGCTCAGGTATTTTCTCATCTCTTGTATTATCTTCATGATTCTAGTAGCTGAGCCCAAGTAGTTGGAATGAGGCTTTGTTGAGTTGAGCTGTATTCTAGTTAACATATAAACCAAGTTGCTTAAAAATCTAAGCTCTATTTTGAATGCATTTTCATAACATTATATATCATCAGTTTTATTTTACTTAAAGGTTCGCATGCAATGCATTCAAGCTTTAGCCTTGTATGACGGTAACGTGCCATTTCTTTTGTCTTAAATTTAGATAATTATGTCTAATCTTTGTGTTTGTAGTGCTTCTTAATTTATGAATGCTTGTAGTTCATTTTCTGGCATGATTAGACACCATAGGGATTTATTTTGGACGAATGTTTCAAGTGCTTTTTAGATTCCTTTTGAGAGATCTATAAGATTCCTTTGTGCCATCCCGACTTTTTTCAAAAGTCTAATCAAGTTTTTGTGACTGATACCATGTCGGTAAACTGCCATATTAGACAGTTGTCCACTGTTTTAGGGGAATCCAATGGTATATCACAGAAGGGTGTCCATGGTGATAAACCCAAGGTTCAAGATGTTGGTTTTGATTCGTTGTAGGAAAGAAATATTGTAAAAAATCCTAGAAACTAAGGAAATATATTCTAATCTAACTGCATAAACATAAGGGAACAAATAGAGTTATTAGGAATGATAGCTTACTTTAATACATAACCATAGCTTATTTTAATACATAATATATTTGTATTATAATATTCTTAATATATAAACATGCATTCAATAGGATTTTGGTACATAATGGTGGACAAACAGATTAAAATCTAACTGGATAAACATAAGGGGAGTGGTAGATTATCTTCCTCTTCCCCTTTTTCCTCTCCTTTCTTCAGTGGATTTCTACAAGAGAATGTGTGATGTTGCTAGGGTTTGTGGAAGAAGCAAGAGGAGGAGGAAGAAGAAGAAGAAAGGAGAAAGAGAGAAGGGAAAATTATAGGAGTTTCTAATCTTCTCTCATATGTATGTTGTATTACTAAAGGATACTAGAGCCATTACATTGAGTATCTACCACTCATGTACATTGTATGCCAACAGCCTTACATATTGTGCCCATATAAATTCATATACACCAACACTCCCCCTAGAAATGTTGTGGATACCAAGCTTGCAGAGAATTCTAGTAAAGCTAGGACTACACAACCCCTTGGTGAATACATTGATCTTCAATCTTCACAAATGGAATGCAAAATTGCTTGGTATGTACCTTCTTTTTGACAAAGTATCTATCTACCTTGACATGTTTTGTTCTGCCATACTGAATGTGCAATGCTAATTGCTACTTTACTGTCACAATATAAATGCGCTGGGCCAGGAGAGTTGAATCCTAACTCTCTAAAAAAGCCACTTATCCACTGCATTTCACAAATCCCATGAACCATGGCTTGTAACTTAGCCTCTGCACTTGATCGGGGTACAACTAGCTGCTTCTTGCTACTGCGAGAGACAAGGTTACCTTCTTCAAAGGTATAATAACCTAAAGTGGACCTCCAGTCAGTCACAGATCCTGCCCAATCTGCATTGCCTTTACTCGAAGATCATGTCTTCTACGATACAGGTGCCCTTGTCCTAGGCTCTTCTTCGAGTAATAGGCAATACAATATGCTCCCTCAAGATGTTTGGTGGTGGAAGCATGCATAAATTGATTGACCACTCCGACTTCATAAAAGATATCTAATTTAGTTAGGATCAAATAGAGAAGCTTCCCTACAAGTCTCTGATAACACCCAATATCAAGGAGTCGGTGGCCCTCATCTGCATGTTGGTGATGATTATACTCAATGGGAGTATCACAAGGTTTACACCTTAACATCCTAGAGTCTTGGGGGAGATCTAATACATATTTGCGTTGAGATAAATAGAGTCCATGATTAGAATTAGCTATTTTAATCCCAAGGAAGTACTTAAAAAGGCCTAAATCTTTGATCTCAATTTCCTTGCTAGTAAAATCTTTCAAGTGTTTGATCTTACGATGATCATCACTTGTGACCACAATATCATCAACATAGACAATAAGGGTTGTCACCTTCCCTTGATGATGTTTCATGAAGACTGTATGATCCACTTGACACTGCCTATATGTTGAAGTGGTGGGGTAACATCAATATAAGGGTATAAGTGTCAAGATATGTATAACAGTTATTTCTTGTATTCATAAGGGTTATTATTGGTGTTTTGTCAATGTATCTCATATATATAATAAATCCATATGTATGAGAGGCATTACATTCTTATACGATTGCCCTACATTTTTCTCTCCTTTTATTTTCCTCTTTTTCACTTCTAATCTTCTGCATACAACATTAGAATTTAGAAAGTTATTTGGTATTAGAACAGTAAATCTGAGATCACAACAACAAAGGGGACTCAACTACTGACGTTAACAGTCGTATGGACTGTTAGGCACATCATAGTTTTTTGATGGATTAAGCATGTGTCGATTTTAGGTTTTTTATAAAATCAATCCTCATGAAGTTTTGATAAAATTAATGAATTTTTCCAGTTTTTGGGATTTCGGATCATCCGAGTGACTCATATTTTTTTTGGCTGGTTGTTTGGATCATTTTGCATCTACTCTATTCTAAGGAAGAAGCTGAAACAAGTTTCAGAATTTTTTGAAAACTATTGAAGAGTATATGATTTTTTTCTAATCCATAGTTCTCACCCCATATTGTTGGTGATTTTTTTGTTGCTTATAGTCTTTTGATCGTGGACAACAGGTATTTGCCCTCAATTTGTTTTCTTTAATTGTTACTTTATGATTTTTGAGATACATGCATTATATTTGGGGTTGTTTCTTTGTCACTTGGGCTATTTATATGTTGAGTTTAACCTTGTGTATAAGGGATTTGTTGTTTGCATTACCGAAGGATATGTGGAATTGGTAGTAGCTGTTGCAAGGCTGTTTGGTGTGAAAAAACAGATCGGTGATAGTATTTAGTATTAGTTCAACGTGTTTGACAAGGAGTCTGAGAAGACCAGAGAGTCGGGTATTACGTCAGGCTTCTAGTAATGGGTTACCATTGGGTTTCTAAGATGACAACCTCAGTGTGTAGATGACCATTGTTAAACTCGATGGGACATTATTTGGAGTGGTACCAATTCCCAAAGATGTATATCAACGAGACAAGTGTCAAAGCAGAGATGCTGGATAGTTTTCCCCACGATCCGCCAGAGATGATCCTGTGCTAAATAATAATAAAGTGACTATTATTGCTACCAATGTTTTAGTAGGGAAGTAAAACATTAGTAGTTTTTTTTACATCAACGGGACAGGTGTCAAAGCAGAGATGCAATGATAAACCCTCACAAACGGACTAATGTCCTGGTTGCTTTATTCAATGCAACCACACATTAGTAGATTTTTTTATTTTTTATTTTTTTCGATAGCTAAGGAGATATAGGATCTGCAGCTGAGACCTTTTCATAAGTGAAGAACTCTGTGAGGGTTTATCAGTTGAACCAAGAGATTGCTCACCTTCATTAGGGGGAGAAGAGTCTTGGGAGTTATTTTGCAACCTTGCGTAGGATGTAAGAGGAGCTGGACCACTATGAAACATATAAACCAACATATCAAAAAGGTGCTGTGGCTTACGAAGAGAAGATTGATTGAACCAGAATTGTTGAATTTTTTGTAGGGTTGAATGCTGATTTTGAGCTCTTTCGAGTCAATATTCTAGGTAGAGATGTCCTCCCATCCTTGAATGAGGTATATGCATTCTCTCACAGTGAGAAAACATGAAAAATGTCATGCAAAAATATTTTTCTAGAACCCCTGAGAGATCTACTTTAATCTCTACATCAGCTCCTCAGAAAGGGGCAAAAGTGGCTTTAAGAAGCCCTTCAAATCTGGTTTTGATGATAGGGAGGAGATAGCATGGATGTCTGACTCTATTGATAAGTTGGAAGTGTACTCACTATGGAAAGATGAGGCATACAAAAGAAAACTGTTGGGACCTTGTGGGATGGCCTGAAAAATTCAGCAAGCCTTGCAATTTGAATTTGCTTAGTTACCTTTTTTCCTTCTCATTGTATCTTCAGAATCTGGCTTTGAAGTAGACAATTGTGAGTGATCATGTTGCTAATGGACTCTACCTTTTTTATGCCGAAGTGGATTCTCCCTTATCTACTACATGTCAATTTAGTAGTAGTATGAATAATAAAGATCGGTTAATGTGATGGCATAATCGGATGGGTCATTTGTCCTTGTCGTCTATGAGACTTTTGTTTCCTAGTTTTTTTTTTTCTTTTCCTGATAGTGTATCAAAGTTTAATTGTGACATCTGTCAGTTGTCCAAACATGTTCGAAACTCATATTTTCTTAGCAATAATAAAAGTTATGTTCCATTTGCACTAGTTCATTTTGAACCCTCTCTGACAATTTCATTTTTTTGGCTTTTGTTACTTTTATTGATGACTATTCCAGATGCACTTGGGTTTACTTCATTAAAACAAAAGGGGAAGTTGCTTTTATATTTCAAAACTTTCATAAAATGATTTAAACCCAATTTGACACATTCATCAAAACATTGCGTCTTGATAATGAGGGGGGGGGGGAGTACATATCATCTCAGTTGCAAAGATATTTGGCTGATTGTGGGATTGACCACTAGACTTCTTGTGTTAGCATTTCACAACAAAATGGAGTAGTTAAATGCAATAATCGACACCTAGTGGAAGTTACTAAGGACATTCCTTTTGGGATAAATGTTCTGAAAACCTTTTGGTCTAAAGCTCTACTCATTGTAACCTATCTAATCAACTGTATACCTTCTTGAGTTCTCAATGTCAAGTCTCATATTGCTGTCCTTTGACTAGAATGTCCTCTTTTTTTGGTCCTCCAAAAATATTTGAGTGTGTATGCTATATTCACATACAAAATGATGACAAGACTAAATTGGATCCTCGGGCAGTCAACTGCGTATTTCTAGGTTATCCTCTGACACAAAAAGCTACAAGTGTTGGCATTCAAATGTATATTTCTGGGTTATCCTTTGACACATAAGGCTACAAGTGTTGGCAATCAAATGTGTATTTTTGGGTTATCTTTTGACACAAAAGGCTACGAGTGTTGGCAGTCATTTGTGTATTTCTAGGTAATTCTTTGACACAAAAGGCTACAAGTATTACAATTCATCCTCAAGGAAAAAGTTTGTGTCAATAGATGTCAACTATTTTTGAGTCTGTGCCCTTGTTTTTCTTCTTCCAAGGCATCTTTTCATAGGAAGAGTTTAAGAGAGGTCTCCATGTTTGTCTTCTTTTTTGCCGCTCCCCACTTTAATTCATCAATCCTTTTTTGACTCTTCATTAGATAATGGGAAGGATTTGCTAGTGTATATAAAGAGAATGAAGGATACAACCATCATCCCACGTCTAATTGACTCTTCGGATCCAAGTAACACTTCTTTGTATTCTGAATCTGATGATAATCTTCCTATTGCCCTTTGTAAAGGGAAGAGGTCTTGTACTAACCATCCAATTTCAATTTTTTTTTTCGTATAAATCGTTGAACCCTTCCTCCACTATGTTTGTTAATTCCATATCTTTCATGTCTATTCCTTTAAACCTAAAAGAGCCATTTCCCAAAACCAGTGGAAATATGTCATGTGTGAAGAAATGACAGCCCTTGAAAAGATGGGACATAGGAACTTGTTTAGCTTTCATTGAGAAAGAAGCCTGTAAGCTGTAAGTGGGTCTATACTGTTAAATACAAGGCAAATGGATCAATTGAGAGGTATAAGGCAAAGTTAGTTGCAAAAGATACACCCGAACTTATGGTACTGACTACCAAGAAACTTTGGCATCGGTAGCAAAGATGAACTTAATTAGATATTGTTGTTTATTGCAACTAATGAGGGATAGCCGCTTTGGCAGTTGGATGTGAAAAATGCATTCTTTCATGATCTTCATAAGGAAGTGTACATGGTACTCCCCACAGGCTTTAAGATTCCAGGTAGTGAGAGTATAGTATGCAAGTTGAATGAAGCATTATATAGGCTCAATCAATCACCAAGGGTTTGGTTTGAGAGATTCAGTGGAAGTTTGAAAAAGTTTGGTTACTGATAGTCCCTGTTCATTAAGCATACATTGAAGGGGACAACTGTAGTTAGTGTTTTACGTGGGTGATATAATGATCATTGGAGATGACTCAAAAGAAGTTCGAAGTTTGAAATCTCACCTTGGTGGTGAGTTTGAGGTGAAAGATTTGAGAGCATTATGCAATTTCTTGGGAATTTAAGTTGCACGCTCAAGGAAAAGTATCTTCATTTCCCAAAGAAAATACATTCTAGATTTGTTGACAAAGACAGTTAAACCTGTAGAAATACATATTGAAGTAAATCATGGGCTTAATGATTAGGGTGGAAGACTCCTAGTTGATGTTGGGAAAAAGACTTGTTGGGAAACTCATTTACCTTTTTCTTACGAGGCATGATATAGTATTTGCAGTTGGGGTAGTTAGCCAGTTCATGCATGCTCTAAGAACACCCCATTTGGAGGCTACCTTTCGAATTTTAAGGTACTTGAAATCTACTTCAGGAAAGGGTTTTCTGTTTTCCAATAATGGCCATATGGGAGTTGAAATATACACCTGCGGATTGGGCAAACTCAGTCATAGATAGAGGATCTACCTTAGGTTATTACTCTTTTGTAGGTGGGAATCTTGTGACATGGAGGAGTAAGAAGTAATATGTTATAACCATATCTAGTGCAGAAGCAAAATATCGATCCATGGCATGTGGTGTATGTGAGGCTCTATGATTCGAAATCGTACTTCAGGAGATGTGATTTGACATACAGTTATATGAACTTAAATTGTGATAACATGGTTGCAATTAGTATCTCACATAATCTTGTGCAAGATGAATCCATGCACCTCGCGGCACCTTCCTTGTCTAAGAATTGATTCAAAGGAGAGACTCCCCCCCCCCCCCCTAAGCAAGGAGGGCAGCACAAGTCTCAATCTCTAAGCCATTGAAATTTCTAAATCTACTCTCTCTCTCACATGTGAAAAAGTAGAGTTTAACAAGATTTACATTGGAGGAAGGATTGGTCAACTGCTTCCAAGAAGATCATTGATCTTCTTATCCTACTTACCCATCTGGGGTTATTAAATAGTTTTGATGGTAAGAAATTTTATTAGACAATGATGCTGCACTACCCATATGAAATCATTATGATGTAGGCTATGTCTAGGAATGCAATTCTTGAATCAAGAGAATAATAAAAGTGAAAAACTCAAGAGAACAAGAAGTAAAAAAGAAGATTAAAGAAGATTAAGGAATATAGGGAAGAAGAAAAAGAGAGAGAGAGAGGGAAAGAAGGTAGAATGC
>JAOXJP010173426.1:0-12623 GCA_025762735.1 Platanus orientalis
TCCTAAAGCTGCTTTCAAACCACAAGCCGTGGCTTCCCTCAAGCAGGCCCAGGTCTCCTCCACATTTCCCACCCCTCATTTCTTTCTTCACTGTGCCCCTTTAGAGGGGTCCAGTTCGGTGACTGGTTCGGAGTTTAGAGGAGTGCCGGCGACCAGTTCGGTGACTGGTTTCAAAACCAGCCGGCAGCTAGTTTCAAAACCGCCGGCGATTGGTTTAAAAACCAGTCCGAAACAAAAAACCAAAAAAACAGAATAATAAAAAATATATAGTTCTTACTTACCTCTTTTGCAGCATCAATGCTACCACCGGCGACACCAAGACTCGTTATCGGTGTAGACCGCCAATCTCGAAGCGAACGCTCGAGGGGCCCACACCAATGAATGATTTTGTAAGGGTTTTGTTTCGTTCTGTGCTTAACCACACAAGTGCGCGGGACCCACAGTTTACTTAACCACAGGGCCTCAACAAGAAAAGCATTGGTTTCTAATTCTTGATTGACGTGTCATTCCCCGAGGCTGTCCCGAGTTAGCCAGGGTATAACCTGTCGCTCACTTGCAATGCGCAATACATTTGGTAGGACAACTTAGAGAGTGCCTAAAGTTGGAATGACATCAGGGCCGACACATCAGTGCCAAAAAGTGAAAAAAGCCCCCCAAAAGGTGTATATCACTTTTTCAGTGCTGATGCGTCAGCCCAAATTGTAGCATTTTTAGAAGCACCTACAACGACCACCTGGGAAACTGACCTGGGTTCACAACCCTTCTTCTCAAATGATTAACTATAAAAAAAAAAAAAAAAAAAAACTTAAAAGATCTTCAGTTGCTTGTGCTTTTCTAAGGTTTCAATTCCGCCATGACCGATAGCTTAGAGAGAGAGAGAAAGAAGTAAAGTGGAAGATGAAGAGGAAGAGAAGAAGAGAAAAAAGAGATGGGAAGAGAAGAATCGAGAGGGTTTGAGAGAAAAGGGGAAGAATCCAGGCTACAGAACCGAAAACTCGAGAACGGGGAGGAGAAAGACTGTGAGGAAATCCCAAGGACCTAAGGCAATTTCACAATCTTCTGTTTCTTTATTTTTTTGGTTAGATTATATGTACAGATTGGGGATCTTACAACTAGAATTTTTGAAGAATAGATGAACAAAATAAATTATCGCCTTCTACTACAAAAGTGTGGAAACCTTAAGCAACTCAAGCAAATCCATGCGCAAGCAATAACACAAGGATTCCACCATCTTCAACATATAGCCAGCCAAATTCTCAACAAGTATACCATATTCAAAAAAACAGTAGAAGGCCAAAAGGTATTCGATCAGATCCAAAACCCAGATATAATATCTTGGACATGTCTTATCTCTCTCTACTTGCACGTCGATCGCCCGTACAAAGCACTTTCAATCTTCTCCGAGCTGATCTTCTCAGGTCAAAGACCCGACAGCTTTTCCATAGTAGGAGCTCTCTCGGCTTGCGGGAGAAAAGAAGATCTGGGTCGTGGAAAGATGGTTCATGGGATGATCTACAGACATGAATTGGGTTTTGATTCAATAGTTGGTAATGCTGTGATCGATATGTATAGTAGAAACGGAGAAATTGAAGTAGCCCAGTTGGTTTTTGAGGAGATGCAAATCAAAGATGTCGTCTCGTGGACTAGCTTGCTTCATGGATTCGTCAAGTGCAATGACTTGGAATCCGCTCGCCAGCTATTCGATAGAATGCCACAGAGAAACTCTATCACTTGGACTGCCATGATCACTGGTTACATACGGGGTGGGACCCCAATTCAAGCACTACAGCTCTTTCAGAAAATGAAATTGGAGGGGGACGATCCTCCAACTGCAACCATAATCGTAGCCCTCCTTTCTGCTTGTGCCGATATTGGGGCTCTGGATCTTGGCCGATCAATACACGGTTACGTTAACAAAACCAATCTGAATTCGGAAGATGTTACCTTGTACAATACACTGATGGATATGTACACAAAGAGTGGAAGCCTCGATAAGGCAGAGAAGGTCTTTGAGGAAATGCCTGGAAAGGACATATTTTCTTGGACAACAATGATATCAGGATTTGCATTTCATGGGGATGGGAGCCGTGCAATCCAGGTTTTCTCGGAGATGTTAAGAACTGGGGTGAGCCCAAATGAGGTTACATTTGTTGCGGTTCTATCAGCTTGTAGCCATGCAGGATTGATTGGTGAGGGTCAAAGATGGTTTGATGGAATGAGCCAAGTCTATGGTTTTGAGCCCAAGATTGAGCATTATGGGTGTATGGTGGATCTTCTTTGCCGTGCTGGATTAGTAGAAGAAGCAAAGGAATTGATCGGACAGATGCGGATAGAACCAGATGCCGTGATCTGGAGATCATTACTAAATGCTTGCTTGGTTCGTGGGGATTTGGAGTTAGCTGAAATGGTGGGAAAGAAGATAATAGAATTAGAACCAGAGGATGATGGAGTATATGTACTTCTGTGGAATATATATTGTTCTGCAAATAGATGGGAAGAAGCCTTGGAGACAAGGAAGATGATGAAAGATCAAAGAGTTAAGAAGAAACCTGGGTGTAGCTGGGTTGAGGTGAGTGGTGTTGTTCATGAATTTCTTGCTGAAGATAAGATGCATTGCCTCTGGGCAGAAATTTACTCAGTTTTAGAAGGGATAACAGAACAAATGAAACCATATTCGATTGACTCCTCTCTCGAGTAAAAGGATTGAGTCCTTCAAGAGATCTCTAGGTGACATCTAATTTCCAGCAAAAGGCTCCAATAGAGGAAGGTGACTGTAGGTGGTTGTGGTTACCTCACCATGAATAATCACCTAGGGCAGATCCTAGGTGATCATGAGCAGTGCAAGGCCTGATCGCCTTAGCCAAGTACCTTACTAGGGATGGATGTAAGACTTCAATTTGGGTTGGTAGTGAACATCATTTCATAATTCTGCATGAAAGGTTTGGTAGACAACTTCAACATGCTTCCAGCCCGCCAATTCAGGATGACATTAGCATGCTGTTGTTGAATTGTCATAGTCCCTCCTAACCCAACCTATTCCTCTTGCAAAGTTTTTTTATGTGGCTACTGCAAGAGGCTTCAAAAGCAGGATACAACCATGGAGTTACGCCCCTTTCTAATGTGTTTTTTGTAAAAGGGACGCAATGAAATTCATTGATCATTTATTCTTTGAGTGTGTACATCAAGTTTATTTGGCATAATATTCCCCTTTATTTATAGAATCGGTATACATATTGGGAATTGGCGAAGAGTTCAGTGCTATTGATAAACATTCAAGAGTGGGATTCAATGAGTTCTGATAATAACATTATCCTTTAATGCCACCATATATTTGCAGGAGAGAAACAAGAAAATATTTCAGCATGGATTCAACCCTACCAAAGATTTTGTAGCTTAGATTGTTAGACTCTTTACATCAGATTCTACAATGCCAAATGGAAGACTAATAACAGCCCAGGTTCGCCTGTGTTTCTTAGCTGCTGGAGCTTTGATGTGACATTCTACCAGGAAGCTGGGAGCTGGGTGGGTTCGGTGGCATTCTTCAAAACCACAAGGAGCAATGTTCACAACATAAACTTTAAGCCACTTATAGTGGGTAGGTATGGCTGGTCAAAGAGCACAATGTGCAGTGGGACGATTACTTACAGACTCCTGCATTTTTATCCAAATTCCAAAACATTAACAAGTCAGCAGAGTCCCTTGGACAACAAGGATATAGCATTGAATTGAGCCTTCAAAACAATCCTTTGGTTTTGTGCCGGATGAACCATGTCTTTGGGAAACTAATGGTGTTGCTGACCATCTTTGCTTCTTTTTTGCAGTTTTATATATGATGATGTATTATGGCACCAACAGGATTTCGGAGTTGAACTCATTAGCATTTGTCCAAAGTACATGCATTAAATTTCGTTACCCTTCAGTTAATATGTCAAATTATCTATTTAAATCTATGGAATGTTCAGAATTTTTATTATAGGGATCAACATTTCCAGATTCAAGCTATGGGAATCATTCCATATTCAATTATCTTAAATCTGTTAATTACATCCCTATACTATAGAGGAGAATAACTCTAATTAAAGCTGATTGTGGGTACATATAAGTATCATAAACTTGAAACAGAATATTAAAAGAAAACTTTGATGTTTAATTGATCTAAATCAGCTTATAAGAAAAGAATGGATATGATCTATATGACTTCTGAATGGAGAAACCATGTATTACAATGTGGAATATCAAATTTATGATTGCTTTGCTGAAGATATCTTTGATCTTCTTGTTGTTGTTTGCAGACTTCTTGTTTCAATCTTCAAAACACATGTATTGAGAGCTTCAGAGACTTCAAAGAGAAATAAACACAATCCATAGACTCGCAAAAAAAGATCATTTAAAACATGTAGTAGCCCTCTATTTATAGATTGCGGAATTCTTTTAGGATTTGTATGTAATAATGATTTCCATGTCCTTCTAGGGTTACATTTCCATAACTTTTTGATAAAATTTACTGTTGAATAATGTTTATCCATGACCAAATTTGTGCCTAATTCAAATTATGATGAGTTTGATTCTAATTCAAATTCTGCTTTACTCCCACTAGGAAATCATGAGTTTGTATAGGATTTAAATTTTGTATCTTTACTCCCACGAGAAAATCTGTATAAATTTGTGTTAAACTTGGATTCTTACTTAATTCTCATATGAGCAAATCCTTGTTCAATTCAAACTTTGTCATTTAACGGAATCAGTGACCAACTTGAAATCTTCAATAACAAATACTTTCAGAAATACTCTCTACCTTTGATTTGGAACATTTTAGTCCATAAACTATATAGAAATATGCTCATGGCTTTAAGGAACCAGTATGTGTAATTTCTGAAAATATGTTTATACGATTTATGTGACATTTACTCGCAAAAAAAACATATCTGACATGTGTCTTCACCTGAATGGGTGCTCATTAGACTGTACTTTCAAGATATGTAGCAATAAATTTTACTCACACAAAACATTATTGCGACGTGTCACCAATCTGACATTTTTCTTGCAAAAGAGGAATTATAACACATGCCAAAACTTATCCTTCTCATCTTGATCTTTCCACACACCTATGCATGTTAAATGTACATTGTATCATTGTTTTATTATTGAAATGATTGAATAATTCACATAAACATGGTTTATTATATCTATCCGCAAAAGATTTTTCAAATACCAACACAAAGAAGGCACTTCTCTTTATACAAACCCACCCCGAGCTTAGAGTCAGTAAAATTCCAGGCCAACTATCATGAAGATACCCATAAATCAAGTAAAACCTAAATGAAAAGGGGCCATAAAATATATCAAATGGTTAGGATCACATTGAGTGATGGCCGAGGGGTGTTTGTCACCAAACAGTGGCAGGTTTCCAGTCACGGTTGACCGTATATAATTCATATTCATCAATCTGGTTGTCCAGATTTAAGTCATCGGCCATGTTTATGGCATTCACAAACCCTATTTAGACATTCTTAACCATATGATCAGTGCAACCTCCCCATTGAGTCAGGCTGTGGAGCTTCTTTTTTTCCCATTGAAGGACCTTAATTGAGTGGAGTTAGAATTGTCCATATATAACTGGGTGGCCTAACATTTGAACTATCCAATATGATCACCAGTAAATGAACCCTTTTGTGTAGATTCTTCATTGAACAATCAAGAACACCATCAATGAAATATAATTTTGATGGTTCATGGTGATGACCATTCATTTTGCAGTGGAGAAGGTACAAATTTCAATGGGATCCACTTCTTCGATGGTCTACATATGAATACTATGAAGCACTTATACAAGCCATGTTCCACTGCTCACGATGGGTATGGTTTTTGGAACTATGTGATGGGTTTTATAAGTACTTTTTATACAATGAGAAAAATATTATTTCCAAAACTAACTTCAGGTGAGCATTCAGTCCCTTTTTCCTCTGAATCAAAATATAATCCCAATCGTCTGTCCATCCATAAACATTAAATAAAAGCCCGTGTGTGTACTGTGAGAGGGAGAGAGAGAGAGAGATAAAAGCTTCTAGCCAGCTATTCTCGTGTTTGCAACTAGCATGGGATAATTGGTACGTCCCCATAATGACCTGTTATGGTCCTGACATGCAGCGATCAACATGTGGCATAAAAAAGTGATTTACACTTTTTTGGTAGAAGATTTCTACTTTTTTATACCATTTCTTAGTCGCTGCATATGCCAGGACCATAACAGGCCATTAAGGGGACGTACCAAATCCCTTGGGCAACTAGCTTGTCTAAAATAATAATAAAATGGTTATGGCACAATCCCCCCCCCCCAAAATAAAGAAGCAATGGCACCAGTAATATCACTTTGCCACTTCTTTCCGTGGTTTTTGCATGAGTGCCCTTATTTTTAGTGTATTTGCATTTACCCCTCGTAATTTTGTTTTTTTATAAGGGAATAAGGCCATAGTATTCTACACACACACACCCCTTCCCCACACTTACAACAACAACAATAAACTATCTTATCCCAACTATTTGGGGTCAACTACACAAATACTATTTTGTTATTCCGTTCTGTTTAGGACCATATCTACCGTTAAATCACAAGATGTTATATCCCTCCTTACTACTTTAACCTAGGTCAATTTTGACATTCCTCTAATCCTTCTAGCACCTTCAACTTGCATTGTCTCACTCCTTTTTACTGGTGCAGTCATCTTCGTTACACACTCCCAAACCATTTCAATTGACTTTCCCTTATTTGATCACCTATGGGTGTTACACGTAAGCTTCCACAAATGGATTGATTCATAATTTTATCATTTCTAGTCTTGCCACTCATCCATCTCAACATCCTCACTCTAGCCAGACCAATTTTATGTATGTGTTATTTGTTAGTTACCAAAAATTTTGCTCTATAAAGTATAACTGGTCTTATAGTTGTCTTATAGAATTTTTCCTTTAATTTTAGTGGTATTTATTTAACACATAATACTCTAAAAGTATCTCTCCACTTTAACCATCCCACTTTAATTCTATGAGCAACATAATCTACAATATCTCTATCATTGTGCATGATTAAACCAAGATAACGAAAATAGTCATTTTGAGGTATCTCTTGGTTATCAATTCTAATTACTCCCCTATTTCTACTCCTATTTTGGCTAAACTTGCATTCTTTATATTTTGTTTTCATTCAGTTTATCCTAAAACCATTTAATTCGAAAACATTCATCTATAGTTCTAACTTGGCATTTACCCCCTCTCTAGTCTCATCAATCAACACAACATCATCAGCAAATAGCATACACCATGGCACTTACTCTTGTATGTGCCTAGTTAACTCATCTATAACTAAGGCAAAAAGGTATGGACTCAATGTTGACTCTTGGTGCAAGCCTACTGTGATCACAAACTCACTTGTCTCTCCTTCACTTGTCCTAACACTGGTTATCGCTCAATCATGCATATCCTTAACTATGTCAATATATCTACTTCGGACACCCCCTTTTTTATCCAAAACCCATTAAATGATCTCTCTTGGTACTCTATCATATGCTTTTTCCAGGCTAATAAAGACCATGTAAAGATCGTTCTTCCCTTCTCTATATTTTTCCATTAATTGCCGAAGCAAGAAAATAGCTTCAATTGTTAATCTCCCAAGCATAAATCCAAATTGATTTTCAGACATTCTAGTTTCATGTCTTAGTCGATATTCAATCACTTTCTCCCATAGTTTTATTGTATGGTTTATAAGCTTGATCCCACAATAATTGGTGTAATTTTGAATATCCCTCTTATTCTTGTATGTAGGGACCACAATATGTTTCCTCCACTCATCTAGCATTTTTTAGTTCTAATGATCTTGTTAAAAAGTTTAATTAGCCATAATAAACCATCGTCTCTCAAACATTTTCAAACCTCAATTGGGATTCCGGTTGGTCCTAATGTCATTTCTATCTGTATTCTCTTCAAAGCCGCTTTAACTTCTATCATACTAATCCTACGAAGATATCTATGATATCTAATCTTCTTTACTCTACCAATTTTTAAACTGACATTCCTTACATGATCCTCATTTAATAATTCTTTAAAATAGTTCATTCATTTTTCTTTGGTCTCTTTGTTTTTTACTAAGACTCTTTTATCCTCACTTTTAATGCATCTAACATGGTCTAGGTATCTACATTTCATATCCCTTATTATTGCAAGTTTATATGCATTCATCTCACCCTCCCTAATACCTAACTTATAATAAAGGCCATCATATGTCATGAATTTTGCATCACTTACAACTTTTCTAGCTTCTTTTTTAGCTTTTTATTTCTTTTTAGATCTTCTATTTTTCAATCTTCTGTCTATTCTTATAACAATATCATTTTTCTCTAATGGTTTTTTAGACTTCATCATTCCATCACCAAGTTTCTTTAGATGGTTGCACTTTCCCTTTTGACTCTCTAAGAACATCTTTTGCTACTCTTTTAATGTAGCTAGTCATTTCATTCCACATGACATTTATATCTTTTTTCAAATTTCATTTTCTATCGTTTTTCAATTTGTCTCTAAATTTTACTATTTTTTCATTTGTGAGGTTCCACCATCTAATTCTTATATAATTAATTACTCATTTCTTTTTCTTTCATCTTTTAATATGAACATCTAACACCATTAGCCTATATTGTGTGGTTAAACTCTATCCTAGAATAACCTTACAATCCTTACATATTGACGTTTCTAGCCTCCTAGTAAGAAAAAAGTTTATTTGACTTCTATTTGACCCACTTTTGAAAGTAACCAAATGTTTTTCTCTTTATGATGTGTTTGCTATTGAAAGATCATATGCCATTGTAAATTCTAGGATTGTTACTCCAGCCACATTCCTTTCTCCAAATCCATATTCTTTATGAACTCTCTCATATTCACCTCTAGTTTTCCCCATGCATCCATTTAAGTCACCTCTTATAAATATTCTCTCAGACTCAGGAATTCCCTAAACTAACCATCCTTATTTGTCCAAAATTATTTTTTAGTAGTTTCATCTAGTCATACTTGAAGTGCATAAACACTAATTATGTTAATTATCCTTTTTTCTAAAAACAAGTTTAATTGCTATAATCCTATCACCTATTCTCTTAACATCTACAACATCCTCCTTTAGATCTTTATCTACTATTATTCCTACCCCAATTTGGTATTGGCTTCTCTTGTGTACCAAAGTTTAAAGCCATCAATCTCCTTAACTTTTTTCCATTTCCACTTAGTCTCTTATAGACAAGTAATATTAACTCTCCTTCTTTTCATAGCATCCACTAACTCTATACTTTTACCTGTTAAGGTACCTATGTTCCAAGTTGCTAAGAGAATCCTACTCTCTTGAACTAACTTTTTTACCCACATTCATTCATGGTATGGGAACCCTTACATACGTATCATTGCATCTGGGTGTCGATGCAATTCCTCTTGCCATTTTTTTGCCACATCCAAGGAATGAGGCTCCCCTAACCAATTTTTCGCTACATCTGAGAAATGAGACGCGTTGCTTAAAAGGAACACCCTAGTATTAGATTGAAATAATGTATTTTCTAGGATTCATGTTTAAATGGTTTGAATGGGTTTTTATAGTCAATTCTCAACCAGACGCCAACCCTCCTCCTTTATCCAGGCTTGGGACCGGCAATGTCTGAAGATACAAACATTAGCGGAGTTACCCCCCCCCAAAAAAAAAGAAGGTAAAAGAAGAAGATAAGGCCATAGGTTTTTTTAAATTAAAAATGTCGTAAGTTCACATAAATACCTTTTAGAATCTATCTTGCATACCTACGTCATTCTCGTTATCCCTTAGGATTTTGTACGAAGAAAAATGTCCTCCAAAAAGTGTAAATCACCTTTTTAGCACGGATGTTTCCACCCCTAACACCGTTTGCACCTTGTTCGTTCATGGAGTACTCGTATCAAATCCCAGCTCTCATGCTATTCAATTCAGACAAAAGATTCCAATTTAATGACCTTTGAATAAAGGCACACCATCCTTGATGTATTGATGTAGAGTATGGAAACTTCCAATATTATGGTAATTGCATGAAGCCTAGGGCCTTAATTGTGACCCGATAACTATCCATAACCCTATCTAGATTCATTGCATACGTACCCTTGTTTTAAAATATTTTTGTTTATTTAAGATTTCAAATTATTCATATTCACTTGTCTTTAAAATCTTTTTTTGTTTTGTTTTACTCTTCTTACTTAAAGTAGCTATGGTTCAAAATTTCAGCAAAATTAATCAAAATTTCCCCACTTCAAGGGGTGGCAAAATAAAATACTAGGGGAATACAAAAATTCCAAAATTTCATCAAAATGTCAAGAAAGCTATACTGTTATTTGCAAAATATTAACGAAATTTTGGTGAAGTTTCGCTGATATCAATACTTTCGGCAAGATTTATTATACATGAGCTATACTCATCTTAAATTTATTTGTTTGGTATAATTTTTTATTTGTTAATTCTAGACCAAAAATAATAACTCCACTTAAATCCTTTCTAGTAAAGAATATTGTTCAATTTTTTTTTATAAAATATCTTTTTTTTAAAAGAGGATATACATTTATATAATTGAAGATTATTTACATATATGTATGCATAAATTGGATATGTGCTAGGAAAACTATTGTATAACTTTATTATATAAATTTTGTTTACAAAATGACTAATTTAAGATGAAGAATTTGGTGAAGTAATTGTACACTTTGACATGTTTGGTTTTATTTATCTATAAACAAATGATTGTTTTACCCCAAAAAAAAATGACTAGTAACCATTTGTTTATCTATGTGATTAACTTGAACATAAATTAAATGCTTTATATAGTTTTTCGAGTCTTGAGTGTGTAATCATGCTTAGCATAGATTGAAATTTTCACAGCAGTTCACATCGAAATTTCCACAAATTTTCCATTATTTCGAAATATTAAAGTATAATTTCCCTGAAATTTTCATAAATCCCCAAAGGCGAAATATCCATCAAAATTGAAATTTTGAACCTTGATTGGAAGTATGTGCACTTAGTCCATGAGATTCGGGATTTGGTTACTTCTTTGGACTGCTCTCTCACTCATTTCCTATGGTCTCAGTTTGTTTGTTTGTTTTTTGGTAAACTGGTCACAGAGGTGGCTTTAGCTAATGTCGTTATTGCCAATGTAATGCCCAATGTTCTGGAGTAAAGCCTTTTGGCTGCCTTGTTGTTGTATTTTATGCCTTTTTCTTTCTTTCTCTAATAAAGTTGATATTTATCTTTAAAAAAATTGATTTTTTGATGAAGTTTATAATTCAAAAGCGTAGGGATTCACTAATTCTTCCAAATATCAATAGAAGCTTTATTCTTGGCCTCCCATGTAATTCCTTTGGTTGGAATATCCCTCTCTTATGGAACTTTTCCATGTCTAGCAACTTTTTGACTACTTTGGACCTCTAAGAATCTCCTTTGGGATATCATATCGATATAAGGATACCCATAATGCATTGGGATTCGTTAGAAGCCTCCAAATATGTTTTGCTAATTTTGTTAGATTGAAAGATGTAAGTCTCAGAAACCCAATCCCTCTTCACCTTTGTTTTTGTTTTTTCAAAACCTCCCTTTTAATCCAATTTATCTTTTGTCTCTTTCTTGATTCCCCACCAAAATTTCCTTTGTATAGAAGCGATGGCATTACAAATCCACTTAGGCAAAAGGAAAACCGTCATTGCATATGATGGGATGGTTATTATTGCTGACTTCAAGAGGATTTATCTACTTGTAGTAAAAGCTCTTTCTTCCATCCTTCAACTCTTTTAGATATATTCTCATCAATATATGAGAAAATGGCTGATTTGTTATATCCATATTTGATGGAAGACCTAAGTATTTTCTAAGAGATTGGACATTTGATTTTTAAGATTCTAAAATAACTTTCCTAAAATTTTTTGGGAGTACTTGAAGTAAGATTATTTCATTTTTTTCTAGGTTTATGGACTAGCCCAAGGCTTCCTTAAACTTACATAGGGTTTCTTGGATAAACTCTATTCCCTTAGATCTACTTTCCCAAAGTTTTTTTTTTTTTTTTAATGAATATTAGGATTCAATAAAGGATGATCTAATGGAGGTGGTGCTTGAGTTCATCAATCAAGACAAACCCATTCATGAAGTAAATCAAAGTATCAAACTTTCATAATACTTATACCAAAGGTTAAGAACCTGAACAATATTGATCAATTTAGGTCCATTAGTCTATGTAACGTTTCTTATAAAATACTACAAAAGCAATGTCTAACAGGCTAAAAGTGATATTTCTTGAAATTATTTTGCGATATCTGAGTGTGTTTGTAACAAGGAGACAAATTACATAATATGTTTTAATTGTACATGAGATTCTTAGCTCCCTAAAACAAGGTAAATCTAACTACTATTTTTGGCAATTAAGTTGGATATGAGGAAGGTATACGATAGAGTTGGGTAAGACTTTATTATGAAAATGATTGAAAGAATGTGTTTTAATGATGAACGGAGAAAGTGGTTTGGAGATGCATATCCTCAATATCCTTTTATAGAATTTTGGTGAATGGATTGCCTATTAAACAAAATTTTC
>JAOXJP010173437.1:0-12623 GCA_025762735.1 Platanus orientalis
CCCCCCCCCCCCCCCCCCCCCCCCCCCCCCCCCCCCCCCCCCCCCCCCCCCCCCCCCCCCCCCCCCCCCCCCCCCTATGTGTATGCATCCTAAAGCCACAAGATTATTTATGAGCAAGAGACGATCTTAATTGTTATATACCTGGTTCAATTATCTTGATGTTCATGTTTTTGGTCACTCAACCAAACACTATATATTTTCTGTTTTGAGTGTGTAATACAGTAATACACCACGTATTGAGTGGTGTCTTATTCTCCGTTTGACTCGCCCCTACGGAGACATCATTTTTTTTATTTATTCTCTAATTAAGTTTTGGAGCACCTGAAGTATCTTGCCATATTGGAGTATTGTTGTGTGATCATGTTTTGCTTTTCTCATATGAATTGAACTTTTGGGTTTTTGGTTCATCAGCAACGAAATCAAATTGAGTTCAATTTTAACTGAATGACTATAGTCTACCACTAACGACTCCATGCTATATTGATTGGGTTCCATTGATTTGGATATTATGAACATTTACAGCATATTTAGAGCAATGTTGCATCTTATTCGTCACCATCATCTATTAAATAGTTATTACTACATATCAGCATTGCTAATGCTTCTTCTAACAATGGATCAAATGGGTTTAATCCGAATTCACCTTTTTATTTGCATCCATCTAATAGCCCCGGTATTGTGCTCGTGTCTCAACTTTTAGACAGTGATAATTATCCAACTTGGTGCCATGCCATGAAATGGCACTTTTTGCCAAGAATAAATTGGGTGTCGTTCATTAATGTACTTTACCCCCTCCCCCCCCCCCCCACCCCACCACCCTAACAAGTCTAGAATCTCGTATAGCTGAATGGGCATGATGCAATGATATGGTATTATCTTAGTTATTAATTCCATCTTTATAGATATTGGCAACTATGTCATTTATACTGAACTTGTCAAGGATGTTTAAGATGACCTTGAATGTAGATTTTCTCAATGAAATGCTTCAAGGATATTCTAAGTACTCACCTCCAAGAACAATCATTTCTCATGACATGCTTTATCAAGTTAAAATCTCAATGAGACGAGCTTTCCTGTTACAGTACCATTCCTAATTGTAACTGTGGTGCTACGAAAATTATTTATGAATATCAACAACATGAAAATCTTAAATCAATTTTTTATGAGATTAAATGAGTCTTATGCAGGTCTTCATAGCCAAATTCTTGCTATGAAGCTTATACTTTCGATTGGTAATATATATATATATATATTCACTTATTCTTCAAAAAGAGAAGCAAAGAGAGCTTCATGACATTACCCCCACGCAGCCTAATGCTTCGGCTCTTATAGTAGTGAAAAGAGATTCTACATGTACTCGAAATCATACTACAAGCACTAAAAATAACGGGTGTCGAATACCTCATTGTGAACATTATCACAAACTTGGGCACGTCAGGGAAAAATGCTATAGACCTTCATGGATACCCACCGTAACAAGCCAATGCTGCCTCTACCTCAATTGATGCAACTAATGCAAACAAGGATCATGTGTTTTTAATGAACAACTGAACGGTACCAGCAATTCATTTCTCTCATCAATCTAAGTGTTATTCAACCAAGTGTTAACCTCACAAGTACATGTTTATGTTGCTCAGCTTCATCTACTACTCCTTGGGTTATTGATATATACTGGTGTTTTAGACCATATGAATTTTTCTACCTAGTTCTTATCTATATCTATTTTCTAAATGGTGCAGTTGTTTCTTATGTTGGAACAATTGACATTTCTTCTACTTTATACCTTGATAATGTTCTTTGTATTTCTGCTTTTACTTTCAATATTTTGTCGATCAATAAGGTCATAAAATCTTTAAATTGTGCTTTCATTTTTTTTTTCTTCAGATTTTTTGTGTCTTTAATTTCATGACCTTGTCACAAAGAGGATGCTTGAACTGGTTAAATATCTGGTGGCTTTTACTATTATCACCCTATTTTCACCTCTACTACTTTAGTGGCTCAACAACATTCTTTAGATCTTTGACATCGAATGTTTAGGACATCCATATTTATCTAGAATTTCATATTTGTCTAAAATTATTGATGGTGTTTTTAGTTCACATTTTCCTTGTGATGTTTGCCCTTTTGCTAAGTACACTAAGCTTTCATTTCCTAATTAATAATAGATGCGATGAACCTTTTGCCTTAATTCATGCTGACATCTGGGCAAATTTTTTTGGTACTTTGCTTTCTGGTACTCATTTTTTCCCACTGTGGATGATTTTTCACATTGCAGTTGAATATATTTAATGAAACATAAATATGGTATCAATTTCTTCTCAAAATTATTTTTGTTTTGATCTCCATGGTTTTGTATCATGATGGAGACACGGCAGGAGCCATGATGCAGCAGCATAAGAGTTGATCATTTATGACCGCTGCCTTGGTTTGGACCACCCCGATACTGCTCACAGGGACTCATTACCATTTTATTCTTATGTCATTCATACAGCTGTTATTTATTTATTTATTTAATTTTGTCAGTGACCCATTTCTAGGGCTGTCATTTGGGCTGGGTTGGCCTGAAACCCGATTTGGCTGGCCCTGAAGTACTTTGGGCTGGGCAAGTTGAACTTTGGGCTGGCTTGGGCTCGGGCTGAAGTACTAAGCCAGAAGTAATTTTCAGGTCCAAGCATTTTTAGTCCGAAGTTGGCCCGTCCCAAAGTTTGCATATACTAAGACGCCTGAAGGCCAGCCCGAAATTAGTGAGCCCTTTTTTTTAATTTTAGTGACATTGGCCCAAAGCCCATCTTGAAGTATTTAAATTCTAAATGATTCATTTTATAAATTTAATTTTTAAAGCCCATGGCCCCAATCAATTTGATATGTTTCATAAATTTGATATTATAAACCCATGGACCCCAATTTAATTTAAATTTCAATGTGGTTGTTAACTTTGGGCCAATCTGAATTCGGCACGAAGCCTGATTTATTAATTTGGGCTGGGCTCGGGCAGAGGGTACCAGGCTGAGTTTAGGCTCGGGCCAAACATGGACCCAAGAATTTTACTTTGGGCTGGGCATGGGTTGGTATTGGCCGAGCCCAACCCGGCCAGATTGACGCCCCTACGCATTTCATTTGTGATTGTGCCACAAACATAGCTCTTTTCCACCATGGCCATCGTGTCCGACTTCCTTGTGGCCTGTTAGGACCTGTCTGGCCTAACAGATCAACACAATACCGAAAAAAGGAGGTCGGACAGGATCCAAACTGCCCATGTTTGGTGATGTGTCAACCTGTTAGGCCGGTCTTAACAGGTCAGACAGATCCAAACCGCTCAACCAAACGAAGCTTGCTCTACGGCACATGTCCCGAACATTGCTCCTACTAAGTTTATCGTCTGGCCCAGACGATCCTGATGTTACTGCAACTTTCATTGACGTTGCAATGATGTACCAGGATATTGGAAAAATGAATATCGCTCTTCGTTATTTGCAAGAAGCTTTGAAAAAGAATGAACGGTGGTTCTAGGCGAGGAGCATATTCAAACTGCCGTATACTACCATGCTCTTGCCATTGCTTTCAACTGTGTGGGTGCCTACAAACTCTTACTCCAGGTATGTATGTAGTCATTGTAAGATCAATTTGGTTTCCCTGGTGGTTTATCCATGAAACTTCAGAAATGGACCTTTTATTTTAACAATTTTTGGTGTGGCAGCATGAACAAAGACTTATGATATACTTGTTAAGCAACTTTGGGACGAGGATTCACCTGACTGTTTTTGGGCCTCTTATCTGGTGGAGCATTCTTTTGATAGGTGAATGCACAGAAGCAGAAAGGGAAAGCGGTGAATATGACTCTGCTCAGAAGGCTATCAACATCTTGAAGGTAACTTTTTTTAACAGGAAAATTTATGTTAAATTTCTCTTGTTAATTCTACTTGAGTATTAACATTAAGAAAACCTTAACAGATATCCCATTAGTATAAGAACTTATCATCTTACACCATCCACTGGTAACCTGAAGGTGCCTGTCATTTTTGGTACTTTAGCTTTCGAAATATATTGAGGCATGTCTAGATATCAGAAGATGAATGTCCAGATTAATTCAAGACCAGATTTCAAATTATCCAAATGATACTATTGGTTTTTCTCGAGCATTATTTTTCCCTTCTGGTTTCTGTCCACTTAAAATGACACGGAAGAGTCGAAGTCGGAGTATAATGGCCCCACTGCAAATAGCCAAGGAGATTGTTAAGAATCTGTTCGAGGCCCACCAGATCAGGCTCCCGTTGGTTTAGGCACAGGCTTAGCTGCATTGGATTATGCCAAGAAGCAGAAGATGAAAGAAAAAGTTGCGGCTTGAAATTTGATTCTGGCAGTCTGATTGCACAATGAACTTTGCCCGAGTGGTTCGTGAGGTGAGTTCAAGTACTTATCCGCCATTCTTTTCCATACGGGTACCATTCTTAGTCAAATTGAGTGATATCTACCGGATCAGTATCCTCTGCGATGCCTGGCCGTGAGCCGAGACACAAAAGGGGGTGGGGCCCGTACAGTACTTTTTGCAGGACTCCCACCCCCTCTGTGTCTCGGCTCACGCCTGGCTCATGACCAGGCATCACAGAGGATACGAGTCCATATCTACCATCAAATTGAGTGATTTGATCTACCAATGATCTTTCAACTCTCGTGGTTCTTTAAATGTTGCATTGAGTACTGGAAAGTGCATGTTGGGAGTTAGCACAGAAAACCTTCCAACCTGACCTAGCAAGAAAAAACAATAATGATCAAAATAAAACAATCAAACCCACAAATACACCATAAGAACATAATGATTCACGTGGAAAACCATAGGTTGAGGAAAAACCATGGAACCGCAAAGAAAATTTCACCATTTGGGAAAGATTACAAGAGTTAGCTCTCAATTTTTTACAAAATTATTTTTTTTTCTCACAATATTTCTACTTTCTTCAACGCTAAATAATAATAGAGACTTTATATAGATCATACAAGTTGATCCCACCATGAAACTCTAGTTTCCTTCTTTACCACGGAAGTTTCTATTTTTGATCTGCACTGTCGGCTCGATCCTGGATTGATTCGGGATTTAATTGGTTGTTTGGCTGGATCCTAGCTCGGTCTGGGACTGAACTAGCAATTTTCTGGAGTTGATTTTCTGCAGTTTGTGTAACCCAATGTACTTGGATCAATCAGCATAACTGGAACTCAGTTTTTTGGTTCCTCTTTCCTTTGGTTTATATTAGACTCCACTCCAACAATCTCCCACTTAAAGACTGATGATCTATATTCATTGTTTAGCTTTTGTACTTGTAGTATGACTTCTCCCTTTCTATGAATCTCTTGCGGCTTTACATCTTCATTTCTACTCATGAAGACCAACTGAAGCTTTACGAAACTCTAGTTTCTGAACTATTACCACTATGATAAACATGTCTGCTGGATTATCATCTGTATGGATCTTTTCCATCTTTAGCACCTATTCCTCCAAGAGAGATCTTATGAACTGATACATCCTATCAATGTGCTTGGTTCTGATATGAAAGGTTGAGTTTCTTTCAAGATGAATTATGCTCTGACTATCACTGAATAGCCTTTTATTCTCCTGCTTCTTTCCTAACTCCTCCATCAAGTTTTTTAACAAAATCAGAAAGTGTAACTATCTTCTGTACTTGAGACACCCAATTGACTGTTGTATCCCCCAAGGTAAACACATACCCTATTGTACTCCTCTTATTGTCTTTGTCTTTTGACAAGTCTGAGTCTACATAACTTTGTAGCTGTACTTTCTCTCCTCCAAAACTTAAAATTGTGTTAGTGGTCCCTCTCAAGTATCTTAAGATCCACTTAACCGCTTCCTAATTCATCTTTCTAGGTTCGCTCATGAACCTGCTCACAACTTCCATTGCTTGAGCTATATCCGGTTTAGTAATAACTATGACATATATCAAGCTACCGATTGCTGAAGCATATAGATACTTGGATATATAAGCCTTCTCCTTATTAGTCTTAGGAGAATCTTCCTTGGAGAGTTTGAAATAACCATACAGTGGGGTACTAACCGGCTTTGCATCCTACATGTTGAATCTGCTAAGCACCTTTTCAACATACTCTGCTTGAGATGAGCTCAATTCATGGTTTTTCCTATCTCTTGTGATTCTCATTCATAGATTCTATTTAGTTGCTCCCAAGTCCTTCATCTCAAATTCTTTTGACAACTACTTCTTCAAGTCGTTTATCTCATGTATACTTGAACCTGCCACAAGCATATCATCTACGTACAAAAGTAAAATAATGTAGCCATCATCAGATGTCTTGTGATAACAATAATGGTCTGCATGGCATCTTCTAGACCTAGTCTTTGACATGAACTTGCCAAACTTGAGGTTCCATTGCCTTGAGGCTTGCTTTAACCTATATAAGCTCCTTTTGGGCATGCACACCATTTCCTTATTGCCTTTGATTTCAAAACCTTGTGATTGTTGCATGTAGATGTCTTCTTCTAAGTCACCATAGAGAAAATCTATCTTTACATCTAGCTACTTAAGATATAAATCTTTTTCTGCCACTATGCGTAACACCACTCTAATAGTGGTCATCTTCACTATTGGAGAAAATAGTTCAGAGTAGTCAACTCCTTTGTTTTGTTGACACCCTTTCACAACTAGCTTGGCCTTGTATCTCTTACTCTCATCATGCTCTTCCTTCAACCTGTACATCCATTTGTTGTATAGTGTCTTCTTTCTTATAGGTAGTGGAACTTAGTCCCATGTCTAATTTGTAATCAAGGATTTCTTCTCCTCTTCCATGGCATGCTCTTACTTAGTTCTTGCATCAAGTGTGCAGCTGTGTTAATCGCATCCGCCTAAAACTGATTAGGCAATCTCACATGCAACCTCATGCTTCTGGCTCGCTCTACAATCATTCTGTTAGTCTGCTCAACCACACCATTTTGCTATGGTGTGTGTGGTACTGTCTTCTCCCTTTTGATCCCATTCAAAGCACATAATTTTTTAAACTCTTTGCTATAGTATTTTCCTCCATTGTCAGACCTTAAGCACTTAAGTTTTAAGCATGTTTAATTCTCAGCTAAGGCTCTCTACTTCTTAAACATGTCAAACACGTCAGACTTATGTTTTAAAAAATAAATCCACAATTTTTTGGTCGCATCATCAATAAAAGTAACAAAGTAGTAAGAGCCCACAAAGTGGACATATTTGACCTGGTCCCCATATATCAGTATAAACCAGGTCTAGTTTTTGAAGCTTTGGCATCCTTGCTACTTTAGAAAAGTTGTCATTCTTTTGTTTTCCCAAAACGCAATCTTCACAAAATTCCAAGTCTAGTACCTTCAAACCTGGAAGATTGTCTTTATTGTGGAGAATCTTCATTCATTTCTTGCTTAAATGCCAAAGTCTGTAGTGCCATGTGTTTGAGTTGACACCTATTTTAGCTACATCAATGGAGCCTTGCTTTTTGATTAGATAAAATGTACATTTTTTCTTTTCCTGAGTTATCATTAAGGCACATCTGGTTACTTTTCACATGTCTTCTATGAAAGTAGTTGTATATCTCGAACTTGTGAGCTGGACAACAAAAATTTAACTCCTCTTCAAACTTGGTATGTCTCACACCATTCAACAACCATGTACCTCTATTAGGTAGGTTCAGCTGAACATCTCCTTTGCCAATTATGTTGTAAGCCTTGTTGTCTCCAAGATAGACTTTGCTATAGTCTCGTTGCACATAATTCTTAAGATATTCTTTATTTGTTGTGGCATGAAAGGACCCACCAAAATTTAAGACCTAAGATTCTAACTTTTCATCTAATGCAAGAATCAAAGTGTCTTCAATAACATCACTTACAATATTTGTGGAATCTTCCTTCTCTTCGTTGCTCCCTTGCTTTGTTTTCTTTTTCGGTGCCTAACAATCCTTCTTGAGGTGTTATTTTTTTCCACTATTCCATATTCCACTCTTGGCTTTGCTGACTTAGATTTCCCCCTAGATTTTGACCTCTAACAGTCTTGATCTTTCAGTAGTTCTCTCCCCCTTTTACAATTAGTGTGCTCCCACTTGATGATGTTTCTCCTGTTGATTTTTCGTAAACTTCTTCATTGAGTAGTATACTCACCACATCATCAAACTTTAGAGTGTCTAAAGCTGAAAAATTGCTCACTGCCACAAGTAGGCCATCCCAACTCTCTGGTAAAAAGGATAGGATCAACAATGCTCTAACTTCATCATCGAAGTTGATGCCTACCAAGGTTAATTAACTTGTGACTATGTTGAACACATTTAGATGTTATATGATGGTTCCTCTCTTAGTCATCTTTATACGAAACAACCTCTTCATTAAGAATACCTTATTTGATGTGGATAACTTCTTATACATCCATGCAAGGGCCACCATGAGATCTTCTATGGTTTTCTCTTTGAAAATATTAAAGGCAACTGATAGTGACAAATAGAGTCTAATTGTACCTAAGGTCTTCCTATTGAGCACTGCCCAACCTACTTTTGACGTCACCTTGGGTTTCTTTGCTTTCCCTCTATGGGCATAGCGGAGAGACCAAATGGTCCCCTGCCCCACTTCTTAGGGAGGATCAGACCCTAGCCAAATTGTCGGGCCTCTTTTGGAGTTGCCATTAACTCTGATATTTATAAATGGAGTTGGGCATCTACCTCCTTTATTAGGGAAAGGAAGTGTGGGCATTACGCCCGGTCTAGACCCTCGGGCTTAGAGATTGACTTTGAAGACTGGTTTGGTTTTTTAGAGAATTGGACAAGATGTTTTGTTGTAATTAGGGAAGGTGTTAGGCACCTCAATTACCCACCATTTTAGGGTGGTTTCTTTAACCTAGTAATTCATGTTTTCTATAAGGTTTAGTGTTGTGTGCTTGTTAGATTTAAAATTATTGGTTTAGAGCACCCCTGTGGTGTGATCAATGCAATTGCACTTGAAACATAGTCTTAAGTTGCATACATACCCAATCTTGTGTGGTTCAGGTTCCTAGGGTTTTGTCAGGATTAAATTGCATGTAGTTTTGGGGGTTTGTTATGTGTGCAAGTCTCAAAAGTCAAGTACGTCTGATTGTGAAAGTGATTCGGGGTAGGTTCATTTTAGTGTATTCGTATACTTTCAGAGTACTCCTTGCTACTAAAACATGCAATCAAATTAGTGAAATGGGGGTCGAGACTATATAATACCAAAGTTGATGTATTTTAAGGACATGATTAAGCTATAGTTAAGTCCTAGGGATTTGGGTCATGAACCACTATGACATGACCCTATGATAAGGTGGAGATCATAAAAGGTCGAGAAGGGTTCAAAAGTAGTGATTGGGTCAGGTTATGCAGCCTGACTGCGCTGACGTAGCAACCACGACACTGGCGTTGTCTCCCAGGTAAAATTCAGGTCCCGGATACACTTGGGATTTACAAGTGTATGGTTTAGCCTCATTAGGGTTAGTTTTGTAATTAGAAGGGGTTTTTACAATGGTGAGTCATCCAGGCCATGTACATGCAAGCATACATACATATACACATGTAAATTTTAAATGAAAACATGATAGAGAAGCATACAATAATATGAGATGAAATAGTCTTAAACATAACATAAAAAGATTGATGATAAAAATTAAAGAATGAAGCTAAAATGGAAATCAAAACTCCTGAAATTGAACGCCTAAATTTTAATAGGTAAAATTTAAGCGTCGGTCCTGGACTACCCGTACTCAAATGCCATATATCTCTTCACAAAATTCATAATTAAGTGTGATTTATCTCTTTGGAAATATGAGAGAGAGAGACCTTTACCATGATATATAATGAACATGGGTTGGGTCCCATGCCTGAATGTGCAAAACGCTTAAATTTATTACCCAATGCTTGAATTTTAATAAGGAAAATTTTAAGCATCAGTTTTGGATAACCCACACTTAAATGGCCATATCTCTCTTCACAAAACTCAGAATTGAGTGTGGTTAGTCTCTTTAAAACCCGAGAGAAAGATCTTTCCAATGATATATAATGAGCAGGGGTTGGGTCCCATACCTAAAAGTGAAAAGCGCTTGAATTTACTGCCTAACGCTTGAATTTTAACATGGTAAAATTCAGGCGTCAGTCCTGGATAGCCCACACTCAAATGACCATATCTCTCCATCCACAAAACTTAGAATTAAGTATGCTTGGTCTCTTTGGAAAGATGAGAGAGAGATATTTCCAATGATATATAAGGAGCATGGGTTGGGTCTCATGCATAAAAGTGAAAAATGTATGAATTTACTGCCCAATGCTTGAATTTTAATTAGGGTTAAAATTTTGGCGTTTGTTTGGGATTCCATCAACCTCTTTTCTTGGCCATTTTAACACCCAAATGGTGTCCAATAGTCATGAAATTTTACACAGAGATGGTTTAACTCTCCAAGGACCTGTCATAAAAATTTGAAGTCCAACTAATGAGTGGAGGTCCCACTTTTAGGTTTTTAAAAAGGGTGGGTTTAAGAAAAAAACTAGTAAAGACACTATGAGGTCCTTAGGTTGCAAGCTTCATTCCAAGAGCTACACCCATTAGATTGAGATCAAATTTACCATTCATATTTACAACACACACACACACACACACACACACATATATATAAACATAGTGTAAAAAAAAAAAATCAAAGGTAAGCAATAGGTATAGAAAGAGATATTCAACTTATAAGTAGGGTATTGAAAGTAAAGACAAAAATGAACAAACAAAAAAGTAATTCAAACATAAATCTTGTAAAATGGTAAAAACTGAAGAAAATGAAACATAAAAATTAGAATAAGTTAATAAATGAATTATATAATAAATAAATAAGGAATTATACAAAAATTGTAAATATAGAAGAAATTAAAATTCGAGTGGGGGCCACTTCGAGGGTCAAATGGAACTTAATTCCTGTGAAATTATATGGGTGAGTAGGTTACTTTGTCAATGACCTACCATATAAATTTGAGCCCCTAATTTCCTGTATTGAGGGAGTTATGGGCCTTATGGCCTCTACAATACCACTTCGTAAAAAAAAGCAAGGGGAGACAAACTTGTCTCCCCCATGTCCCACCATTAATGGGGCCTTAATGGGTCAATGTGATGTCATTCATAGTATTCTAAGAGTGTCTAAAAAACTACCTGAGGGTTTGAAAATAAAGGGGGGATGAGTTAGGACACCAACCTTCCAAAGTTTGAAATAGTCATTCCTTCTCTTTCTCTCTTTCTTCATCTTTTCTCTCTTTCTTTCCTCTCTTTCTTTTCTCTTCATTTTCTGGTAGACAATGACTTGGGCCTCATCTTGCACGAAATTGGATGTATTTATAGGGTTTAGGAAGTGTGGCAAACAAGTAAGGAGATCTAACCATTGGATGTAACCAAGGGTTGAGATGGTGTTTAGGAAGTGTGGGGATCAAGAAATCAAATCCAACCTTTGGATACAACCAAGGATTGAGATTAAATAGTGTGGTGAACAAGTAAATAAATCAAAGGTGGAGATACATTTGGTTTTCTTCATGTGGATTGAATTCATGTGACATAAGATTAGCTAATGGGATGTTGCCATGTGGCAAGTGAAATGTGTGGAGGAAAATGAAGAGGTGTGGAGGCTTCTCAACCACACACATGGAGGTTGAGGTGGCTATTAATGTAAAAGTTGTTAATTCCATGAACTACAAAATACAAGCAATGTATAGACTAGGACATGTAAGGAGTCATGTTAGAGTCTAAAAGGTTTTTGTATTTAAGCTTCATGAAGAACTACCTCAAGCACCAAGAAGACCTTAAGGAGAGCCAACCAGGAACTTGAAAATCATTCTGAAGGATTCACACTTCACTTTGAGCTCACAAAAGGTCAATCAAGTAAAGTGGCATGACCATGGTGAATCAAAGGTCTATCAAAGGTTTCTAAAAGTCTACGGACCTTCCCAGACCTTGGAGGGGTAATCCCAAAGTCTCTACAGCCTTCCCAAGCATTTTTGAAGCATTAAAAAGACTTTGGATTGATCTAAATCTCCTAGTTTGATCCAACTTATTTGGATCGATCCAAAGTGCTAGAAACACACAAACTATTAGAAAAAATTACAAAATTCAAATCCAATCAATGCTATGCATGATTTGACCATTAGGGATTGGCATGGAACAACTTTGAATGCTTTTTAAAGATACTTTACTCAAACCTTTGTGTTTTTAAGAGAGATTTTGTTCTCAAACTTTGTGCTCATCAATCACTATACCTAGATAGGATGAAGACCAATCAAAGCCCCCTCTCTACTCTTGTTAAGAAAAATCTTCAAGAGGTGGGATTCAAGAGTTGTCCAAAGGGAAACTCGCGTGAGATTCAATAGTCATATCTTGCTTAAGAAGGAGCAATCTCAAATTGTGGTAAAGGCTACATCAACCTTCAAAGAGGTAAGCATTGATTTTTTAAATTACTTCTATACACTTGTGATTACTCCCACTAGAGACACTAGGAGATTTGAGCACTACCACTAGAGACATTGGTAGTATAGACCTAAGCACCTCATTGAAGGTGTAGACCATTCTTGCCGAAGACACCGGGAATAGACCAGCACTATTGCTAGAGACACCAATAGTGTAGACT
>JAOXJP010173448.1:0-12623 GCA_025762735.1 Platanus orientalis
GGACTAGTTGGTCCAATACAATAGTTCCCCAGTGAACTGAAAATAACCCACCAATGATCTGAAAGACTCAATTGGATAGAAGCTAAGTGACAAGTGATAACCTGGCTCTGATACCAAAATAGATGCAACACAACCCAATGAAAAGCTGTAATACTATAGTTTATTGGACTCACAATGAAACTAAGATAGCTTGTCACTTCAAAGAACCAAATAATTAAGTATCAAAACCATAGATAATTCTGCCCGAATTAAATTTAAATAACCCAACAGTTAACTTATATAATCCTAGAACTCAAGGAGACGGAGTTCATCAATTATCCAAAATATGATATCAATGAAGCTTAAGAATAGCCTATCAACAAAGTATGTTGTAGATTACTTCACTTACTGTTTCAGCACCTTGTGAGTAATCACCAACCCACGATCCAAGTAATCCCTATTTGGATTCCAAGCCAAGGCACAAGACTTGAAAGAGAAGGAGAAGCACTACTCATGGGAGGAAAAACAACCAAATTATTTTTATTAATTTCCATCATTGTCGAGTACAAGGGATATGCCTCATTTTAACAACTAAATTTTCAACAAAAAAATTCGAAAAATAGAAACTTGAACCTAAACAAGACTTTAACTAAAAGAATTTCCAACTACTACTTTCTATTAAAAAAAAAAAAGCCTAAAACATGTGGTAATCCTTAAGTAGTCGACCAACCCTTATTTAATAATGAAACGGGCTGCCTAAATTTCCCCAAAACAAAAACTATAATACCCCTTATATCCTATTCTAATAATTCATAAAATATGAGATAAAACAATAAAATTCACTCTAAAAGGACTAAAATCAACAACATAAACTCTTCACTTGATCACAAAAGTGTGTCCCATGTGTCTTCTCATGTCTTCTTGTGTGGACGCTATCAAGCCATATGTGGGTCCCACCTAGCTCTAATGTCCACATCAAACTCCTGCTTATTTGAAAAAACTAGACCTCGAGTTTGTAGAATGAAAGGATGAGCAATATCAGGGAGCTCAGACGGCATATCCTGAAACCACATCCTCCAACAATCAAATGATGTAGTCCTCTCCTTGATAAGCATATGATAACAGGAAAACCTCATAGTAAGCCTCTTCTAACACCATCTCTAGAATCTTCTCAAAGTCATGAAGTTGTAAGGGAATTGCTAATAGATGAGATTTTGCACATGACTGGATCAAGTCTTTTGTCTCTAGCTCATAGGCTGGTGTATCCATCAGAATAGATTGGATCCCGTCCTAGACTGGAACATGTGTCTCATCATCTGGCTGGTCACAGAATGGGACAACAATATGGCATTCGTCTGTGAACAACAAAGGTTCCTTAAGCGGCTCATCACTAATCTGATCAGAATCTTTCGCAACAAGATTATCACCCTCAATTTTAGAATGGTCTTCTCTTTACATTCTTGGATTTCAAGCTCAGACTTTTCTTCCACACTTGAGGAGTCATCTTCATGCTCTACAATAACAAGCTTGGAATCAACTACTTTTGCATTCTTCTTTTACACCTCATGTTGGATTATTTTAAGTAAATCCTGCATTTTATCAACATTTTCCTTCATACTATTGATTTGCATCGTCGTACATAACAAATCAAGTTCAATAATCCTATCATTAAGAAGCCACCTCTGTTCTTGTAAGATAAAGAGATGGTTGGTATTAATGTAATACCCATGACTTTCATCCCACTCCAAATCATCAATCTCACATTGGACCTAATATAATTCTGCACTAAAAAAATTCCTGACCATGAACTTGAATCCTGCACTTATACCTATTCAAAATAAGTTGTAAATGCTCATTTGGTAACATGATGAAGAAGCATGCAATCAAAGGCTGAATATCCCCAACTTTCTCAAGGCTTCAAATAACTAAGTAGCTAGCTTGGCTAAACACTTCTCGAGGACCCCAACTAAGTAGAGACCAATTGGAACTTGGCTTTCCAATATTTCCCACAATTATAATTAGATAGGATTAGCTGCAAACTTGGATGAACACTAACCCCTTGATAGACATACCATAAGGATTTGATTACAAGAAATTGATGGTGATGGAAATGCGGTTAAGCTGTTTAAGTTCCTTTCATTCAAAGGAAGAAAGGGGAATCTTGACAAGAAACCTTTAAGGGGGGAGAGGGAACTAAAGAAGTTGGCTTGGGCATGAATGATGATACTTGGGGAGAGGTTGGGGATAAGGTCAGGCGTTCAGGAAGTGGTTGCTCATCATTAGTTATCCTATGAAGATTATGTCTTGGAATGTTAGAAGGTTGGGAGGGTATAAGAAAAGGAGGCTTATCCGTGTTGCTATCTTGCAATTTTGTCTGAACAACGTGGTGTTTCAAGAGACTAAGAAGGAGGCTCTCTCTAACAGACTTGTGAAATGGACCGTGGGGCCTATTCTCTCCAATTGTGTGCTATCCCGGCCATTGGGTTTGTAGGGGGGATTCTCTGTGCTTGGAATCCTGTGAATGTCTGTGTGGAGGAGGAAATTATTGGTAACTTCTTGATTTCAATTATCGTTAAGGATTTGGCATTTGATTTTGTTTGGATGTTGACATGAGTTTATCGCCCGTCTTCTACTACTAATAGGGAGAATTCTGGGAGGAGTTGAAGAAGCGGAAGGTTAGATGGCAGGGTCCTTGGTGAGCATTTTAATGTGATAAGATTTGTCCATGAGAAGAATGCGGTTGGAAGAATTACAGGGAGCATGCGTGATTTTGATGTGTTTGTTAGATGTGCAAATCTTCGAGATAGTCCTTTGTTTAATGCAAAATATACTTGGACAAATGGGTAGACATTCGTTGTGTTAAGCAGATTGGATAGATTTTTGGCCTCGGGTGATTGAGAAGATGTTTATCCTCGTTATGTTCAAGAAGCTCTGCCGAAGTTGACGTCTGATCATTGGCTTATCACTATTTAGACTTCTTTAAGGAATTTCGGCCCTAAGCCATTCCGTTTTGAGAACATGTGGGTCTCTCACCTCTTGCTCAAATAGTTAATTGCTGCTTGGTGGAAGGAGTGTGAGCTTGGAAGATGGGAGGGGATTTTGTTTTATGCAAAAATTAGCTTTTGTCAAAATGAACCTCAAGAGTTGGAACAAAAATTCTTTTGGTCATGTCAGTGAAAACAAGAATTAGTTATGGTCGGAGCTTCAATCTATTGATTGTGTGATGGAAGATGAGGGGAGATCCAATGAGTTGGTGAATAGAAGAAGTGCGGTTCTTAGAGTTTGGACAGATGGTTAAATCTGAGGAGACTTATAGACATCAGAAAGCGAAATATAAATGGTTAAAGGAAGGTGACGGCAACACAAGTTTTTTCCATAAGGTCGTAATGGGAGAAAAAGGAAAATCTTATCTCAAGTGTCCAAGTGGATGGAGAAGATGTGACTAATTTTGAGGACATTGCGAATAAAGCTACTCGTTTTTACTCACTCCTTTACAACAAAAAAAACTGTTGTTGAAACCTTTTTGGGAGTTCTTTGCCTTTTGAGTTGGCTGATTGGCTTGAAAAGTCTTTTGAGGAGGAGGTGAAAGGAGTTATATTCGGGATGGATGGGTCAAAGTCTCTAGGCCCTGACGGGTTTTCAATGCTCTTCTATCAAGTTTGTTGGGATATCATTAAAGATGATCTCATGAAGGTGATGAGGGAGTTTTTTGAGAGGGGCGTTTTGAATAAAGTGATGAGCTCTACTTTTATTGAGCTTATTCTGAAAAAGGAGGGAGCAAGGGAGTTGAAAGATTTTTGTCCAATTAGTTTGGTCTCAAGCTAATCTAAGATTATCTCTAAGGTGTTCTCCTTACGGTTGAGAGCAGTTATGGGGTTTGTGGTCAATGTTACCCAAAGCGCCTTTATTAAGGGTTGTTAGATTACGGACAATATTTTGACTGCTAATGAATGTGTTGATAGGCATAGACGGTCCCGGTTAAAAGGGGTGGTTTGCAAACTTGACATGAAGAAAACTTATGATAAAATTGACTGGGGATTCCTTGTTTGGGTTTTAAGAAGAAAGGGTTTCGAGGATAGGTGGATTAAAATGGAAGAAGGGTTGTGTGGAAAGCCATTTTTTTCAATCTTGGTGAATGGTACTTAAAAAGGTTTTTTCAAGTCATCTAGAGGTCTAAGGTAGGGGAATCTGCTTTCCCTTTTCTTTTTTTCTTTGGTAGTGGATGGTTTGATTGTGATTTTAAAGAAGGCGGAGCAAGTAGGGTTGATCGAAGGCTTTATTATAGGGGATGATACTCTTAAGGTGTCTCATTTGCAGTTTGTTGATGACACTATTTTGTTCCTTAATGCCAAGGAGAATATTAAAAATATGAAGATGTGTCTTAGTATATTTGAAGTGATTGTTGGCCTTTCCGTGAATATTAGATAAATCTTGTAAGGTTGGAATCCACGTTGATCAGCTTATGTTGGTGGATCTAGAGAGTGTGATGGGTTGTGAAATTGGGGTTTGACCGTTAAAATACCTAGGTATGCCTTTGGGTGAGAATCCTAGAGTGGGTGCTTTTTGGGACCCGATGGTGGAGAAGGTTTCTAAGAAGCTTGCGGTTTGGAAAAAGTTATATTTCCTTTAGAGGGCGCATTACATTGATCAAGGCTGCTTGGACTAATATCTTGATTTATTATATGTCCATCTTTAAAATACCATGCAAAGTGGAGAAGATTATTGAAAGGTTTCAAAGAGATTCTTTTTGGGGGGGGGGGAGGTCATAAGAAGGATCATCTTATGAAGTGGGAGGAAGTGGCGAAATCTAAGGAGCTTTGGGGAAATTGAAAGAGAGAAATTTGGCTCTGATGGGTAAATGGCTGTGGAGGTTTGCTACTGAGGAAGGCTGTTTCTGGCACTCCATCATTGTTAGTAGATATGGAATGGACGTTAATGGTTGGGACTGTTCTTGCCTTCTCGGGTCCTTTCTTCCCACTCTTTGTTGTGGAAACATATTATCCAAATTTGTCATTTGTTCTTCCCTTATACTAGGTTTATGGTAGAGGATGGTAAAAGAATCAGATTTTGGACGGACTTATGGTGGGGCAACTCCACTTTAAGTTTGACCTACCCCCATCTCTTTCGCATTACCTCCAACAAGAATGCGGCGGTGGTTGACATCCTTTCCCCAAGTGAACATGGCTTATCTTGGAATCTTTCTCTAGAGACCTGTATGAGTGGGAAATTCCTTTGGTGGGGAATCTCACAAACAACCTTCGTCTAGCTTATATCTCTAGTGTGGATAGGGACTCTAGAATTTGGACTCCCTCTTCAGATGGTTTGTTTTCTTCTAAATCTTTTTTCTCTATCCTTTTGGGGACTTCATCTTCACCCCATTCTATTCCTTATTGTTAAGTGTAGAATTCCGCTGCTCCGCCTAAGGTCAAGGCTTTTAACTGGATTGCTTCCCTTGGGAGGCAAAACACTATGGACATGCTTCAGCGTAGGTGTCCTTATATGGCTTTGTTCCCCTCTATTTGTAATCTTTGTGGCAAAAACGATGAAAATGGAAACCGCATTTTTATTCATTGTTCTTTTACTGCTAGAGTGTGGAGTTATTTTTTGAATGGCCTTTCTCTATGCTTTGTTATGCCGGAATCCATTAGTGATGTGTTCTGTCAATGGGGTGCAGTGCGGGTGTCCATGGTCAGCATGGAAAAATGTTCTTCATTGCTTTGTTGCATGGCGTTGTGTGGGGTATTTGGAAGGAAAGAAACAAAAGAATCTATGAGGACAAGAAGAGGGAGCATTGGGAAGTGATTGACTCTATTCTTTGTGAGGTGGGATTGTGTTTTCTAGTGAAAAAAGAGTTTGTGGACTTCTCTTTGAATGTTTTCTTAAAGGATTGGAGCCTATGTATATCATCATATTTGCATCTTGCTTCTTCTTCTCCTTCTTGGGTGCTTCCTTTGAGAGGTAAAGTGAAGGTCAATTTTGATTGTGCTTCCTTTAGTAATCTGGGGCTTACGGCTTATGGGTGCATAGTTTGTAATCATCAAGGATCCATTATTCTTACCAAGGGTGGCCTAATTGGTATTGCAGACGCAATTTAAGTGAAAATGATGGGTTTGCTTGAAGCTCTTCGTATCCTTAAGGAAATGAATTTTCTTTATTGTGCTGTGGAAGGTGACTCTAAAATGGTGATTAGTTGGGGGGAAGGAAAGGTTAAGGGTTCTTAGAGGTTGCTTCATCTCATTTGTGAAGCGCAGAGTCTCTTGGTGGAGCTTAGGGTAGAGTTGATTCATATCCCAAGGTCTCAAAATGATCTGGCAGATAGACTTGCTAAATGGAGCGAAAATTATCATAATATGTTTATTAGGGATCACAATCCGGATTGTTAGTTCTTTTGATTGTTTTTTGTTGTTAGGCTAGCTTTGTCTTAGCCTTGCTTATATTTTGTGTGATCTTTGCCCTTTCTTTCCTTCTTTGATATTGGGAAATGGGGAGGTAGGATACGATTGCCAATCACGATAGAGAAGAAGGATTTGGAAGAAAACACGCCATTAGATGAGGGAGACCAAATATGAGCATCTCCATCATCACTATTAACAAACACCATCTAGAGATCCTCCATGAAGGATCCTACTAAGGGGAACTCCCACTCAAAGGGGTCACAGGAAAAGGGGCGAGACCAATTGAGACCATTAGGGCCTTGGGAGAAAATCTCTGCCACCCTAGCATTCATATTCAATGGAATACGGAATACACAAGGGTAGGCAACATCAAGTGTGGTCTCTCCCCACCACAAATTCTTCCAAAAGTGAATTTTATGGTCATTGCCAATGAAAAAGCAAGTATGGAGAAAGAAAGAAGAGCTCACCTAGGTGATGTGTTGCCAGCATAAGAAATGGGAACGAGGAAGAATTTCATTGCAGTCCCACCCATTCGCATTAGAATCATATCTACTTAGGATGATAGATTGCCATAAGCATCCTTGCTCCGCACAGAACCTCCACAGCCATTTACCTAACAAGGCCAAGTTTCTCTCTTTGATTCTCCCCAACCCCAACCCTCCATTCTCAATGGGTTCCACGACAATCTCCCAATTCACTAAATGATCATTCTTTTGACTCCCCCCCCCCTTCCCAAAGGAAGTCCCGCTGGTATCTTTTGATGATATTCACCATTTGTGAGGCATCATGTAATGACATATAATACACTGGGATGTTAGCTGATTTGATCAGAGTAATTCTCCAGCTCAGGGAAATGTAAGATCTCTTCCAACACGCAAGCTTTTTAGATACCATTTCCACCATAGTATCTCAAAAAGCCCCTGCCTTGGGGTTCCCACCAAGGGGCATACCCAGAAAATTAATAGGCCAATTACCCACATTGAAACCCATCACCTTCGCGAGGCTAGAAAGTTTATTACCCTCAACATAAATGTCCACTATACAGGACTCGAACAAATTCGCCTTTAAGCTAAAGATCGCTTGGAAGATCTTCATACATAACTTCATCTTGCTAATGTTGTTCCTATCAGCCTTAAGGAAGAGAATCATATCATCTGCAAACTGGAGATGGGAAACCATAATCTTATCATCGCCAATAATACAACACTCCAATAGAGCCATTTCTTCCGCTTTCTTAAGGATGACACTCAAACCATCCGCCACGAGAATAAGAAAGACAATAGTGGATCCCCTTGTCGAAGACCTCTTGTGGATTTAAAGAAGCCTTTAGATGTCTCATTCACCAAGATCGAAAAGAAAGGCTCAATAACACAACCCTTCATCCAGGAAATCCACTTATCGCCAAACCTTGTTTTTCGAAGGCCCCAAAAAAAAAAGTCTTGGTCCACCCTATCATAAGCCTTTTTCATATCAAGCTTGTAGACCACTCCCTCCCTCCTGTCACGTTTTATGGAGTCCACACATTCTTTCACAATCATAATACTATCCAAGACATGCCTTTCCTGAATAAAAGCACTTTGGGTGGAAGAAACCACCCCTCCCATGACACTCCTAATTTGAGCGGACAACACCTTAGAAATGACTTTATATAAGCTATTCACCAAGCTAATGGGCCGGAAATCCCCCATAGATTTGGCCCCCTCCTTTTTGGGAATCAACACCAAGAAAGTGGACTTCATTGCCTTGCTAGTATTAGTAACCCCACAATCAAAGAACTCGGTGAATACCTTCATGAAATCATCTTTAATGCTAGCCTAACATTCTTGATAAAACAATATTGAGAAACCATCGATGACACTTTTTACTTCCTCCTCTAAAAATGGCTTCTCGAGATCAGCCGCTTGATCCATAGGGAGCCATGCTTCAAACAAGTTGGCTATAATCAGTCTAGAGCCATCCTCCTTTTTATACAATCTTCTGAAGTAAGAAATTGCTTCATTGGTGATGTCCTCGAACCCCATGATCTCCTCCCCCTCCACTATGATACTAGAAATCGTATTTTTCCATTTTCTCCCGCTCATAGTCTTGTCAATACCAAAAAGCTTCCCATTCAACTTGTTCCTATTGCCTTAAGGTTGCCAAAGGTAGAATTGTTTGAAGCTCGAAGCTTACCTTTAACATACCCTAATTTTTCTATAAAACAATAACCACCCTAGCCACCCATAATGCAATCATTCCACCACTTATGCACCAGCTCTTTAAAGAACGGGTGGGTGGTCCAGATGTTTTCAGACCAAAACTTCAGCCCCTAGTCTACAGCAACACCGATCAATGATCTGAGGTTAGTTTTGGCTTCACCTCTTGGAAGAAGTGTGGATAGAACTCCTCTCAGTCACCCATAACCAAGAACCTATCCAGCCTACTCATAACAGGGTTGTCCACTTGTCCTGCCCATTTGTCCAGGTAAATTTAACATTGTAGAGGGGGCTCTCACGAAGGTCACCAAAGCAAACAAAATCCTCAAAATCCCTCGTGCTACGAGTAGTCCTCCCTCTCGGACTCTTTTTAGAAACAAACCGAATCACATTGAAGTCATCTCCAATCACCTAGGAACCACTCCATCTGTTTTTCAGCCCTTTCAGCTCATCCCAGATCCCCTCTCTGTTGGCAGTTGAGGTAGGACCATACATCCAAGTCCTTCAACAGGATAAAGATCGAGTGAAGCCCAATAATCTCCTCAGAACGACCAACACTCACCGGGTTCCACACATATAAGATACCCCCCACGGTGCCCAAGGCAAGCACCACACACCAATCTAAAACCTCAGGCCCTAGAATCCACCTCACAAGGGGAGTCGACATCCTCCTTTTTTTTTGTTTCTTAAAGAACAACAATGTTATGCATGCAATTCCTTATGGCAGCCTTAACCAATCTTCTCTTATCAACGCCAAACAACCCTCTCGCATTCCAAGATAGAACTAACATTTGGTAACTTTGTCAATCCCCGTTCTAGACGACCTTTTTGCAAGGTCCACTTCTCCCACTTTCCCATCGTACATGTCCCAAGCTAACTTTTTTAGTTCCCTCATGCCTCCATCAGTCTTTCGAGCATTTCCATCGTCACTTGACAATTTGAGGAACTTTGATAATTTTACCTCCTTACCATCCCCATCACTAATTGTGAGATCTAACTTCTCAATGAAACGGTCAACCTCCTTTACGCAACTCTCCTCCTCCATAGCACCATCAACCCTCTAAGATATGCAATCCAACATCCTAGGAGATACAGTTTAATGCTCATGGGAAGAACCTGCAGGAGAATGGCATGACAACACGGGTCCAGAACCATGAGAGGAAGAAAAATCAAGGTTAGGGATACCTGGGGTAACCACGGGCATACGATCCGAACACAACACTTGGACCTCAAGAGAAGTGACCATGGGCGTCCCCTCCCCCACAGTCTCAACATTCGGAGACAAAGAATACTCGACAATTCTCACGAAACCCTCCTAGAAAACATCCACCGCATCTACACACCTATCACCATCACCCTCCTCTTGAGACTCATCCTTTGAAATAGGGGAGTCAATACCATTTTTGAGCATGGCATACCTAGATATGCACAGCGACTGGGAGCTCGAAGGGGTAGAAAAATTAGTGTCACCCCCACCTAGGGTCAGATCGTCATCCCCATCCCACTCCCTTTCATCCCCATCAGAGCATATGTTCCTCTTTAAGACCCACTGGTTGAGGCATAGCGTTCGACGGAGGCCAACGCTCCCTAACGACTCCCTGTTGAAAGGCATTCAGCTCGGTGGACTCAAAACAACCCTCCACTAGTATCGACACATCCTGCCAGCACAGAAGACCTCCCACACCACTACCGCCATCAACCGTCTCCCAGGCCTTCGAAGAAAGGCCATCAACCACCCTTTGATTTCCATTATTACTGTCGTTAGAATCCACAGAGGCCAGAGAGTCCCTAATGAACTCAAGGGAATTAAGACGGAGGAATCTGTTGTTGTCTTTCAACCCCTTAGGGCCAAATCCCACAAAGGGCATTGATTTAAGACCACCACAAGCCAGAAGATCTAAACCCTTCTCCACCAGTTTCCAAACCCATTTTCGAGAAAGGCTATTTGCTCCAGGGACCCATATTTTAGGATGGGTATCCAAGTCCATGGGTTTTGAGTTTGATGGCCCTCCAGTTTTGAAATTTGAAATTCGACCTTGTTGCCCCAACCTAGGCCCATTCGGTCTTCCCGTTTCATCCAAATCACAAATAAGCCCCATGCAATTAGGATCTCCCTCGATCTAACCACACGATCCACTACAAGCTAGGTCAAGGGCAGGATTGTCAATCCAGCCATCTTCTTCTTCCTTGGGAACACGATTGGCCTTAGCTGCTTTGCCGAACTTGCCAAGGCCATCCCTGAATTCGACCTCAACCACTAACATAAATTCCAGTCCTTGAAAGCAAACACAACACCTTGGGAATCTTAGCGAGATCACCTTCAACCAACCAAATACACGGAGCAAGAAGAGACCGAGGGTAGAAGGTTTAGCCGTCGACTTCTAAAAGACCACCACATTTCGTAGCCACCAAGGATAGACACTCCATTGACCATAAGTGTAGGGGAAGACCCCAAACATTTATCCATTATTTCCCTAGCAAACTAGCTCCATTATCATCCCAGACAGGCACCTTCCCCCTAAGCCTCGCACATCAGCACCTCCCTAGACTGACAATCTAGGTCAAGGGCAGACTTATACGAAGGCTTCAAATGAGCCCCATGACTCCTCGTACCAGGCGACTCCAACACATGATCACACAGGGGTAGGATCACCCTCTCTTTACATCAACCATCTGTTGAAGGACCAATGCTAGATTTGTCCATCACATGCCATCGGCATCTGTTGGAACAACAATGAACAAGTTACGCCTATCCTTTTGCCATTCAATGATCTTAACAAACCATCCCCTCTTGTTTAACCCTTTAGAGAGAAATACTGAGACCCCATTCGAGCGAAGGGTCTCGCGAACACTAACGTCATAGCTAGCCCTTTTTGCATTCTTAAGGAGCTGAATAACTTTGTCACAATGAGCAACATTAAACGAAATCACATGGGGGCGTCCCTTTTCCCTCTCGATAATGGAAAATTTACCAGGTCCATCGAGATCATTGGTCCAAATCTCAAAAGACTTCCATTCAATATTCAGAAATCGTATCATCGTTTATGCATGTTCCCACAAGCAAACATCTTGAGACAAAATTTCACATTGTCTGTTGTTTGAAGAAGAGTTTAGGTCAAGGATTCATGTATCATAGAAGACATGATCTTTGAGTAGAGACATTCATTGATGCAAATTGGGTAAGATCTATGACTGATAAGAGATCCACCTCTGGCTATTATACCTTCATAGAAGGAAACCTTGTCTCTTGGTGCAGCAAGAAGCAGCCAATTGTAGCTCAGTCAAATGCAGAGATAGAGTTTAAAGCCATGGCACTTGGGCTTAATGAGATGTGGTGGATACGTGGATTTTTTAGAGAGTTGGCATTCAAATCTCATGAACCTATAAGATTGTGCTGCGATAGTAAAGCCGCAATTAGCATTGCTCATGATCCCGTTCAGCGTGACAAAATGAAACATGTTGAGGTAGATCGACACTTCGTCAAGGAGAAATTGTAAGCTAAACAAATCTGCATTCCCTTTGTGAAGACTGGAGCTCAGTTAGTTGATGTGTTTACAAAAGAATTGTGTAGTCTTAGTTTTAGTAGGATTATTAGTAAGCTTGGCATGCACAACATTTATATACTAGCTTGAGGGGGAGTGTTAGTGTATATGGGCTATATTTAAGGTACAAAATGTAAGGGTATTTAGGTATATTGTACATGAGTGGTATACTTGTAAATACCCAATGTAACAACTCAAGTATCTCTTAATCATACATCATACATAGGAGAGGAATTTACAGCTCTCCATATGATTTCCCCCTTTTTTCTTTCTTCTTCCTCTTTTCCTTCTTCCCTCCTTCATACAAACCCTAAAGCATCTCTACAACCTAAACACTGAAATCCATTCTTTTATAGAGTGCATACTCTTTTTTTATTTTCTATCCCTCTATTTTTAAGGTCATCAACAACGACTAAGAGGAGTGTGGAGGATATATGGCCATTCATAAGTATATGGTTTCAATTGTTATTTTGGTTTTTACCCTTTGGATGTGGATTTGGTTTCTATCAAGT
>JAOXJP010173459.1:0-12622 GCA_025762735.1 Platanus orientalis
GCTAGCAATATGCTAGTTGGGGGGTGTGATAATTGCTTAAAATTGCATAATTATCATAATCAAAATGAGCATTATCAGTTGCTCTCTCTAGTCTATCCATACTATCAAAACCATATGTTTCTTCCTCAATATCTTCTTCTCATATATGCGCCTACCCCTAAGCCTAAGTTGCTCATGCAATAATTCTTTTTGTTTCTTTTTCAGACTCTTCTCTTTCTTAGCCTCTCTCAAGTTTGCCTGCATGTCCAACCTCAACTCCTTAGGAGTTTGTAAGCATGGTTCAACATCTCCCCTTGAGCCGGCTTGGTGATTCTTCAACCTACTCACCCTCCCATATAATCTCATTACACCAGTTACATTTCACTTGTTTTTTGTCTGGGGTAAATGCAATACAGTGCGGCCAACCAATGTCTGGAACCTTTTCTTTCTTGGTTGAACTTGACCTTGAAGCTATATATTTTCTGTAAGTCTAAACCTGTTGAAGAACACAAAAAACACATAAAGTAATAAATATCCATCAAATTTAAATAATATCAAGTCATTAATACACTATAAGATTGCATTTGTTTGACAAAAAGTATTGCACAAGCAAACTTATGAAAAACAATATTTATATATAAAAAATATTTAATTTTTAATTTTTGGATTAATTAAAAAATATATATTTAAAAAAAATTTCTTGTTCAACCATTGATCAATGGGTTTTGGTCCCACACCCATAGATCTATGGTCTATTATATCATATATATTCCATATATTTATTTTAGAATTTTTTTTTGAATTTTCAGAAAAATGTATATTTTTAACAAAAAAGATTTAAAAAATAGGGCTTTAGTCAAATAACCCACAAAAATCACACCTTAAGATTACATTTGTTTAACGAAAAATTATACACTATTAAATTTCGGGAAAAAATTTAATTTATATATATAAAAAATTAATTTTTAATTTTTGGATTAATTAAAAAATAATTTATTTTTTGAAAATTCATGTTCAACCATAGATCAGTGGGGTTTGGTCCCAAACCCATAGATCTATGGTATATTATATCATATATATACTATATATTTATTTTTGAATTTTTGGAAAAATGCCTATTTTTGACGAAAAGTGACTTTAATCCATCAAATGCCCACTCAAATCTTGTTTTTTATGTAATAAATTGCTAGATCTAACATCTAAATGTGTTGATCTATCAATTTATTGAAAAAAAAAAGAATCAAAACGAAGATTTGAGTAAAAAATCACATCTTTTTGTCTTTCGTGAAAAAACCCCAAAATCTCTTCTTTCAATCCACTCAAATTCGCCAAAAGACAAGTTTTTGATAAGAAAAACTTGTTTAAAACAATATACAAGGGTATTAGGATGCAATTTATCAAAAAAATTTGAGGGAAATCGATGTATGGGGGAGCAAAATCAAGCAAAAATGAAAATGATGAGTTACGGTTGGTTTTTGTATACCTATGGCCAATCCAACTCAGGATGGTCCGATCCATGAGGCAGATTGCTGGATCGGCCGATCCGAATCATGGATCGCTCGATCCTTCGTTAAACCCGATTTACATATAGAACCGGATCGGATCCGGCTGAGCCCAATCCGATCCAGTTGACCCGAACACAGATCGGCCTAGTTTTAGAACCATGTTCTAAACTCCTCCCTATTTCACCTGATTAATTTGAGTTTGAGAGATTTCAATTTTTGGCTAAACATAAAGCTTGTTGTGCCTTCCACCACATCTTTCTCCCACCAATGTCTTTTCTTTTAACCACGACACTTCTAACCACATAATCTCAAATTTGAACGGCCTAGGACCTGTCCTCTGGACTCCAGCCTTCAACATTATTAGGATATGGTCTGACACAAAATACTGTAGAGCTTCTTTGGTAAGCTGAGGGCACTGGTCTAGCCAATTTGGGGATATTAGGAAGTGGTCCAATCTGCTATAAGAAGGATGATCCTGCCTGTTGGACCATGTGAAGATAACACCTTTTAACGGGAGATCAACTAGACACTTTTGTTCAATGAACTTATTAAAACTTCTCATCTGAACTGACATTTTACTTGCACCGACCCTTTTGTAAGGTACCAGACTGCGTTAAAATCTCTACCCAAACACCATAGATGTTGCCATGTCCCCATCACTCTGCTTAGTTCTTCCCACATTCTTTCATCTCCCCTTTGATTGCATGGACCGCAAACCTCTAAAAAATCCGATAACATCCCATCCATCTTGTTTTCACAGAGAACAGATGTGGGGAAATCTCCCACTTGATGATCAACCACTTCAATGACATCTGCTTTCCTAGCCACCAAGATACGTCCCGCCCTACCAATTGCCTCTTTATGCATAAATTGAAGTTGGACTCTTCCCCACAAATCACGGCACATTCTGTTAGTAATTTTCTGCACCTTAGGCTCTTGCAGTACCACCAAGTTAGCTTTTCTACTCTTAACCACATCCTTCACACTCTACCTCTTCTCCCTCCCTAGACCCCTAATTTTCCAAGAAATAATGTTTAGCTTCATTGGGAACATTTGAAAGTTGACATCCTTTTTTCCCTCTCTTCACATCTCCTATCTTAGCCCTCCCCTCATAGTTAATATCAAATTGGAGATTTTTAACTCTCTTGAGTGGCTGTAGCTATTGCAAGGCCTAGCCTTTGGCCTCCTGGGGTTCCAGCTTCTCCTTTGTTAAATCTCCCTAAAGATTTCCTCCATCTTATGCTCCATTCCTTTGAACAAGGCACCGAGTCTTTTACCTACCTTTGCAATCTTCTTCAACACCTGTTCAGAAAACGATGGAGGCGGTAGCATTAGAATAGATTTAACTTCGACAACTTCCCATTATCCTCATTCGTGATCGCAATATGTGTCGGTGCCATCTAGTTCTCTTGTTGATAACGACTTAGAGGCCAGAAAAGAGTTTGACGTATCCTCCTCTCCTCTGGCATCTGATGCCAAATCCCCCCATAACTTACCAATAATAGACTTACCTTGAACCTCCTACCTAAGGTTGATGAGCAATTGCTTGGAATCCCCGCCTAAAACCTTAGCATGACTCGCCTCAATTGGAGCCCTCATTGATTTGTCTTCCGTAATATTCAATGACTTAGGTCTAGAACTCCTTGTCTCATATCCAGAGTAGAATCCCCACATTCCTACATCATCTCCATCATCTTCTTTGTTGGACTTTGCTCTGAGGATCTTTTCTTTCCCTTTCCTAGCTGCCACTTGTTTTGTTAGATGACTATGAGGAGAACCTTGGCCTTTTTGAATCACAACTCCAATTGCCCTCTTCAATTGAAGTTGTCTGCTGTCATGGACTCCTCGTCCCCGTCATTCCAGAGTATTGAACTTCCTCAGATGTTTTTCCCTCACAGGTATCCAGTTTCCCCCTGAAACCAATTTACCCCTTATTCTCGACAACCTTGTTAATATCCAGCATTGGGTTAGGCCTGTTACTAGTTTGGGCCTTCAGCCCTCGAAAGTCAGACGAACAAGGGTTTGATCTTCTCCTAGGCTTGGGCCTTGCCATCAGAGAGTGGTCCCTCCATTTTGTTCAATTGTCCTTGGGCAGGTGGTCTAGTGAACAATACCACCCTCATCAAAATAAGAAAGTTCCTTGACATATACTCACCCCTACTGTTACTTAGACTGAAAGAAACGAAGTTTGGCACCAAATTCAGTCTTTACCATTTTGTGGAAGGATTTGAAAGTTAAAGCTATATCACTTTTACACTTCAACAAATACACTTGTTGGGATTGAGATAAGTGATCTAAAAAGTTAACAAAGTACCGATATTTGAACAAAGAAATAGTAAGGGCTGACCCCCTATACATCGGAATGCAACAACAACAACAACAAATAGCCTTATCCCAACTATTTGGGGTCGACTACACGAATCCTGTTCCGCCATTCCGCTCTGTTTAGGGCCATATCTGCCGTTAAATTACAAGCTGCTATGTCCCTCCTTACTACCTCCACCCAGGTCAATTTTGGCCTTTCTCTAGTCCTTCTAAGCACCTTCAACTTGTATCATCTCACTCCGCCCAACTGGTGCAGTCATTGGTCTTCGTTGCACATGCCCAAACCATTTCAATCGACTTTCACTCATTTTATCACATATTGGTATTACCCCTAAACTCCCACGAATGAATTCATAAGGGACAAAACTATATAACTAATATACCATTATATTTCCAACATTCTATTTATCAATGAATAAACACTAATTTATTGTTTTTATAGTTATCAATGCCTGTCCAATATGCCTGATGAATCTATAGTTAGAAACCTTGCTCAGAACCCCTACCCAATGGGGGATCATTAAATGTTGTTTCAAATTTTTACGACCAGAAATTTCTTTTAAGAGTAAATCTGCTCCCAAATACTCACCTAGTTGTGTCAATCCAGTGCCATGCATGCAGCACAGCAATTCGGAAATTGGAAGTTGGAACCAGGGTCTTAAACGCATTTTATTGGCTGATTTACCAATATTTACCGCTATCTGGCATCACTAATAACATAAATCCATAATTATCAGTGCATATTTATCAGACAATAAATCAGCCTACCAATAACTAAGCATATCAGCCAATAAAATCTGAAAAAAATATCGAAACATCATTGATACTATTTTTTTTAATAAGGGAAAAAAATTATATCTCATATATTATATATTTCCAATATTTTATTTATCAATGAATAAATAAAAATTATGGGTTTTACAATTTTATCGTTATCAACGCCTGTCTGATACGCCTGACAAATCTATAGTTAAAAAACTTGTTCTAAACCAATCCAATGGGAGATTGTCAACTGCATTCCAAATTTTTACGACCAGAAAATTGTTTTACAAGCAACTCTTGTTGCAAAAGTTTCAATTATGTGAAATTCTCAACAACCAAAAAATGCTTATCAAATTGGTTGCCACTAGTAAATCTGCTTGCAGAACCTAGAAGGGTCACATGACAATGAACTCTGGCGGGCATACACCTAGAGCCCAATGCCCTCCTAGCCCAGTTTTGGGAATAACAAGGTTCGTCAAGGGATGAAGTAACTTAACAGACAAAAGGTGCCTTAGTGAACAAAAGAAAAGGATGATGGGCAATTCCCATCACCTTCATAAGGGCTTGGGATGCATACAAAAGAGAGATGAGCGAAGGTGTGTGAAAGCTCTTTGAAAGAGCTTCTGTAAAAGCTCGAGAGAGCTGATGAAGGAGCTCCATGAGAGAGCCCCCTTTTGAAGAGATAAAGCCCACAAGACAAGGTGTTCCAAATCCTAAAGAAGTTTCCTCTAACAAGAGGAAGGCAGCCATTTATGGATCTGCAAACTCTCTCTCTCTCTCTCTCTCTCTCTCTCTCTCTCTCTCTCTCTCTATATATATATATATATATATATATATATATATATATATCAGATCAGTGGGCAACACCATCGGAGTCCATGAATAATACTCGGATTAGCATGCTCACTTTATGAGAAAACAGCTTAGGTCCTTGTATCAAGACCACCAAGATCAATGTATTTCCTTGAGATACAACCACTTGGATTTGTGGATGGTTTTCCTAGTCTTTGAGACTTGGAAGAACAATAATTGTGTCTAAACATGAAGACCTTATTTTCAATTCTACAAGTTCTAAAAACCCAAACATAAATGGAAAAGAGTATTTGAGAAGTTTCATTCAGCTCTACAGGGTAGTACAAACCCAAGAGACACAAGTCCGAACTTGGTCATATTCTGATGTTAGCTTGGCCATGATCCCTTACACCAACACTCCTCCTCAAGCTTGTATGTAAATATTGTGCATACCTAGCTTGCAAATAATCCTACTTCCTTTAGTATACACACCAACTATCTAATCTTCAGTCTTCACAAAAACGGCATGCAAATTTGTTTGGTTTACAACTTCTCATTTAGGAAATGTTTGTCAAACTCAACATGTTTCGTTCTATCATGCTGACCAGATTGTGGGCAATGCTAATAGTGGCTTTACTGTCACAATAATCACATTGAACCATGAGAGTGGAATCCCAACTTTCTCAAGAAACCTTGTATCAACAACATGTCACAAATCCCATATGCCGTAGCTCGAAACTCTGCCTTTGCACTTGACCGAGTTACAACTAACTCCTTTTTTGCTAAGCCAAGAAATAAGGTTACCACAAACGAAGATACAATAACCAAAAATAGATCTCCTATCATCCACAGATCATACCCAATCTATATCAATGAAAGTCTCAACTCAAAGATCCTGTCTTCTATAATATAGGAATCCTTGACTAAGGCTCTTTTCCAAGTAGCAAACAATATGGTATGTTGACTTAAGATATCTAGTTGTGGGAGCACGCATAACTTGGTTGACCACTCCAACTGTATGACATCTGTGCCTAGTAAGAATCAAATAAATCAGCTTTCCTACAAGTCCCTGTTATGGCCAATATCAATAAGTTTGTGACCCTCATCTGCATGCATGTGATGGTTAAACTCAATGGTAGTGTCACAAGGTTTACACCCTATCATCACAGAGTCCTGAAGGAGATCTAATACATTTGCGTTAAAATAGGAAGAAACCATCATTGGATTTAGCAACATAAATTCCAATAAAGTACTTGAGGGGCCTCAAATCTTTGATTTCAGACTCTTTTCCATGAAAAACTTTTAGGTGATTGATCTCACAATGATCATCACCCGGCACCCATAACCACAATGTCAGCAACATAGTTAATAAGGGCTATAACTTTACCTCGTTGATGCTTCACAAAGAGAGTATGGTCAGTTTGGCACTGTTTATAGCTATTATTGATCATAACATCTCCAAATCTCTCAAACTATGCTTGCGGAAATTATTTTAGGCTATAAAGCACTTTCTTTAGAAGACACACATTCCCTTTGCATGTGAATAGCTGGAAACTAAGAGGTAATCTCATGTAGCCTTCTTCAAGGCCTTCATGAAGAAATGCTTTCTTGACATCTAATTGAAATAATAGCCGACCTTGATTTGTAGCAACTGAGATCATTTTCCTAATAATCAATCCCATAAGTTTGAGAGTATCCCTTGGCTACCAACATAGCTTTATATCGTTCAACAAAACATTCGGTTGAAGCTTCACTAAGAATACCCATTTGCACCACACTGGCTTCTTCTCTCTTGGAAGATCAACAACATCCCGTATCTTATTATTTTCAAGAACCTGCATTTCTTCTACCACTGTTTTTCGCGACTTAGGGTGTAATAAAGCTTAGAGAACACTGCATGGAATAAAAACAAAGGACAAAGAGATAAAAAAATCCCTAAACTCATGAGACAATGAGTTAAAATACACGTAATTAGCAATGGAGTGTTAAGTGAAAGCACAAGAACCCTTTCTAACAACAATGAGAAAATGAAAATCATCAGGAGCTATGGAGGGAACAATATCTAGAAAGGAGCCGACTTAGAGAGGCACATGAGATCTAAGAACAACCTTTTGCTTCATTCTAACAAACACATCAATAAAATCTTTGATCCATCCTTTCTTTTTTTAATAGGACTTGTCTCCTTTGGAGCAGCCTCTTGCTCCCCCTTACTATGGCACCATCAACATCAAAGGAATATAAAGAAATAGGGATAGGAACAAGCTCATCTTCACATACACCATAGTTCTCCCCTTGAAGATGAAGATGGCTAGGAGAGAAGATGGAAAGTGTCTCATGGAAGGTGACATCCATGGAAACAATACTTTTCTGAGTAAAGGGATGATAACATTTGTAACCCTTTTGATTCGGATCATACCTAAGAAAGATACATTTAAAAGCCTTGTGGTCTAGCTTAAAATGATCAGATGTAAAAACATGGACATAACATATGAAACCAAACACTTTAGAAAGAAGGGAAGATCTAAGAGTAAAATACAAAAAAAACTCAAGGGGACATTTAAAGCCTAGAATACATGAAAGCAAACGATTCATTAAGTAAGAAATAGTCTGAAGAGCATAAACCCAGAAAACTTAGGGAACATGCATATAAAATAACAAGGTCAAGAAGATGTCGATATTTTCTATCAACAACCCCATTTTGCTTAGATGTACAAAGACAAATTGTTTGATGAAAGATATCATGTTGAGAGAGGTAAGAGAAAAAGGCATGAGACATATTCCTTACCACTATCGAAAAAATAGAACCTTGAGCTTAGTGTCAAATTTGGTTTAAAGTTTAAACTAATTTGTGAAACAACTGAAATGTTGAAAACGCCTCATTCTTGGATTTCAATAAATAAATCCAAGTAACTTAAGAATAATCATCAATAAAGGTTACAAAGTAATGAAAACCAAACAATGTAATAGGAGTAGGGCCCTAGACATCATAATGAACCAGGGAAAAAGGAGAGGAACTGTGACTCAGGGAATAGGAGGAAAAACAAGGTCAACTCACAGGTTTCACAATGAAAATCTGAAATAAAAGAGTATAAGCCAGGAAATAATTTGTGTAACATGGAAAATGAGATATTAGTTAAGATGAAAATGCCACAAAAGAAGTTGATCACGCTGATAGAAAGGTGAAACAGAAGGTGAGGAAGACAGTTGAACTGAAATGGAGGGAGATGGCATCTGTTGAGTTGTAGAAGCAATAGATAAACAACCAACCATAAGGTACAACCCCTAATCCTCATGGCCTTTACTAATCATCATCCCTGTCTCCAAGTCCTCGAAAACACAATAAAAAGGAAAGAAAGTAACACTAATTTAAAACTCTGGTAATATGACTAACAAAAACAAGATTTAATCGAAAATTGGGAATATGAAATACAGAGAACAACAACAAAGAAGATGTAAGTCGAATGTAACCGAAACCAGTTGTAAAAAACAAGCCATCAGAATATGTACATTATCTCTACTAAAAAAAACACGATATGAAAAAAATAGGCTAGACATACTAGTCATAAGATGAAAAGCCCTGGAGTCAATAATCTAGGAATGATGAGGCAAGGATCTATGAGAAGATACTAAAGCACCAGAACACGTAGATGAGATAGCATCAGGCGAAAACCGTGCCATAACAAAAGGGCCAAATATAAATGACAAGGAAAAGGACCACGAAACGCACTGCAACCAATGCCAACAAGAACCTAACAAGGCCGATTCTCCAAAGCTTTGTAATACAAAGGCACAAAAAACACACTATGGAAAATACCAAACAACCCCAAGAACAACACCAAACACAACCAACAATAACAATAACCCAAACACGCAACAATAGTCTTAATAACTCAAACCACTACCAGTAGCACAAATCCTGATAACAAAGACGGTGGCACAATCAATCACAACTAACAGCCTGAAGAATAAAAACAAGCATACATCTACACAGCCCTAAAGCACCACAAAACACTACTCACACCACAACATAAGCAAAGTTGCAAACTAGATCTGGAACCACCACAAAAGATATGCAAACCACAACCATACGAAGCAGGGGAATAACTAGTAGTAAACACCTCTGAAAGAGGCGACAAAGATATGAAAAACTGAAACCAATAATAACTAAGCACCTACACCAGGTTACACAAGAAAGCCGACACATGGATGTCTTTACACGGAAACAAGCCTCAAACACATAACACAAAGTTACTATGGCAACACAAAGACTTCCAAACATTAGATAACAAAGAATAGAGCATAGCACAACAACATAATAGCATCTAGGTAATACAAACAAAAGGGCACCAACAATAATCAAGGTTGAATCATATAAAATACGTTGCCCAAATGCAACCAATACCCACAGTGGGAATGTAAATCGAGCTAACAGACCAGCCAATAGCTGCACAGAAGAATGCTAATACGAAAAATGAACAAAAACAAAGAAATACCCAACTGGTGGTAGAACAAGTAGAAGAAAATTATCATAGCAACCTCAATAGAGCTCCAAATCAAGAGAGCTTTAAGGCTTAAACGAAATCTTAGATAATAAAGGTGTAAAACGAAGTGAAATCGGTAGCCAAAAACTCCTTAACAAGGCACATAACTCTAAGAAATTACACGAAATCAAAGAATACACCAAAAATAGCAGACAACTATGAATCATGCATGCAATAAAACCATTAAAAACCAAAAATCGAGACTTATACATATCCAAAGATTTCATCACTCACCTACCAAGTCCATACGGATGGTGACGTTATCCATATGACCTGATGACATCAATGGTGAGGTAGCGTGGCAGAAGACTTCCTTGGTCCTGTATCCGGTAGTAAGCACTGATACCAAGTGGATTTCTATAGATTTGTACTAGGGCTCGTAGAAGAAAAAGAGAAGAGTGACGAAAGAGGGGAAATCATATGGAGATTGTGTTACTCTCTCATTCATATGAATGTATTAATAAAATGATACTAGAAACATCACATTGAGTATTTACAAGTATACCACTCAAGTACAATGTAACCAAATACCATTTACACATTGGGCCAATATACACCAACACTCGGCTACCTTCAAGAAATGTGAAAATGACACCTCCATGTTTTGGTTTGTTGTACATGACCAAACCATCTCAGTTGACTTTCCTCATTTTATTACCTATCGGTGCCACACCTAAGCTCCCATGAATGTAATTCTTACCTAATTATATCCTTTCTAGTCTTGCCACTCATTCATCTCAACATCCTTATTTCAACCACACTCATTTTATGTATGTGTTGTTCTACTCCATAAAGCATGGCTGGTCTTATAGCTGTCTTCTAAAATTTTCCCTTCAATTTTAGTGGTATTCGTTTATCACACAACACTCCAGAAGCAGCTCTACACTTCAACCATCTCGTTTTAATTCAATGAGCAACATCATCTACAATATCTACCTCTTTGTGCATGATTGAACCAAGATAACTATTGATACAAAGGCATCATTTGTCAAATCTATGGGCAAAAGTGTGGAAGAAGCTCTAGCAAGTCAAGCCTTGAAGACCAAAACTTAAGCCGCAGTACAACTTCCAAGTAAAGGCATACATGTAGCTCCATAGGGATCATATAGTATGACCCTAGGTATGTCCACACACATGGTTGAATGCCCCAAATTGATCCCAAGAGAATATGGACCTCCCCAAGATGTAGACAACAGTGTAATTACAGAATTCATTGTGCATGACCGATTGCAAACCCCATAATCGATCACACTGAAGAATCCAGACTCTTGATCGATCACACTCAGAGTTTTGGACCTCCCGAGGATTAGGCCCCTTCGTGACCAATCACAACCTGGGTCTTAATAGCCTCGTGATCGATCACAAAGCCCATGATTGATCACGACATAGTTATGACTTAAAGTGGGGCCCACACTACTCGACACCCCTCCACCATGTTTTGAGGTTTATAAGAAAATGACCCATTACCGATCACAAACCCCATGATTGATCACGGATCTAGATTTTGGGATTCCGTCATTTTCTCCGTTTTGAATGAATGACCAACTTTTCTTATCCGTTTGAAAAGATTTTAATCCTAGGATTGCAAGCCTTTTCCGTTCTCTATAAAAGGAAATGTTTCTCATTAGCGCAAGACAATCTTCAAGCATTCAAGAGAGTGTTATTTGCTTTGACAAAAAGAGCCTCCAATGGTGAGAAACCCTATTCCTCCATTGCTTGAGCTGCAAGCTTGAAAGTTCATCAAGAAAATCTCTCTTGGTTCCCTCTCAGCTAACATCATATTAGCTAACATCTACTTGAGAGGTGTGGTTTGTGTTATCACTTGAAAAAACCCTCTTTGTTGTTGGCCTAGCTTGAGAAGCGTTAGTGCCATAACTTGATGAAGAAGTGGGTGTATAAGGCAAACCAATTCAACAAGGAACACTCCCACATGTGGTAAAAACAACAACATCAACCAACTTAGTGGTAATACTTGTTATTCATTTTGCATTCATTTGCATATTGATTCATCATCATTTGTTTTGCTTCCGTCAGAAACATTGGAACCAAAGACACCGAAGGTAGTACACACTCGCTGAAGACACCGAGTGTTGTTGAGTAGCTTACTAGTGAACAAGTAGTGAGGTTTTGTATGTTGACCTAGGTTGTATGTGACAATCTAAATGAAATATACTTAAGCTCATAATGAGCTTTCGAAGAGTGAACGTAGGCCTTTCTGCCAAACCACTATAAATTTTGTATTGTGGATTGAGTGTGTTATTACTTGTCTCCTTCTATTTATGCTCATATCTCTTATTGTTTACTACGTGTTTGTTTAAATACTTAAGTAACCACCTTATTGCATACACACCTAAGAAGATTAAAATCATTTCCAACATTGCCAAAAAATGGTAGAATAAATTTGATATCCTATTCATTCCCCATCTAAGATAACATTAGAAACATTTCAATTGGTATCAAAGCCTAGGTTACTCATAAAGGGCTTAACAACGCGAGTAAGATCCTAGCAAAAATCCTAGATGGCTAGAGAAGATAGTGGTGTCCATTAGCACCCCTCCATTTTTCAATGGAACAGACTATGTTTATTGGAAATCTCGAATGGAGATATTCCTAAATATTTATAACCCTAGGGTGTGGAGTGTGATTGTTGATGGCTATACACAGCCTGACAAACCTAAGAGTGAGTGGACTCCCGCAAAGTCGGATGCTCACAAGTTC
>JAOXJP010173470.1:0-12622 GCA_025762735.1 Platanus orientalis
GAGAACATGTTAAGATGATATCTTGACAATGAAGATGACCAGATAGAGGTCATAGGAAAGAGGGCTTTAGATTATCCAAATTGGATCTAAGCCCTATAAGTAGGATTGAAAGAATCCTAAAGGAATAATCCTAAAAAGATCATAAAAGGTTATTTAGATGATCTTGGCTCAAAGAACAAAGCCAAATTAGCAATCAAGGAATATGTCTAGGTGAGTGGTTCCAAGCTTGATTGAACACCTTGATAGGGAAGCATAAAAGGTGTTGATCATCTATCAAGATCAATCGACCAAAGGAAAATAAAAGTGTCAATTGTCCCAAGCATGTGTGGAGTTATACTAAGAAAATCTTAATTCACATTCTTGGATTCCATTGTTTGAGCAAATGCAACCCAAAATCTTAAAAGCATATGAAAACGTAGCCTAAGATGTGTGCATGTGATTATTCATGATCTATTGTGCTTAATTGTTTATCATACGGATCATGATGGCATTACTCTTGTATGGCATAATCACATATATATGTGTCCAAGTCACCTTATCACACTTGAAGCATGTGTGCTCCATAGAAGCACATCTATAGACTATTTTTAGTGATCTTATGCCTAATTATGTACATCATTAGATCACTAGTGACATATTGATCTTAATTGGCATGTCCTTACATGTCACTTATGTCTTTATAACCTACCATGCATATTCTTATGCTTCAATGCATGAAATCTGTTCTAACATGTATATCTATGCAATGGTCATTGATCTTGATCTATAATACATGACTAGCATGTCTATTATGGATAATTCCTATCTCAGACCTATATGTTTATCGAGATCACTTGGTCTACCTATATTCTTCCCGTTGTTAATTCGTAACAACAAATTAAGGGAGAAAGGAATATGAGGAAGGAAAACCTCATAAGAGATATGGAATTGAAGGGAGTTCTTAGAGTACCTCAAAAAAATCAAAGAGCTTGAGGAGGACAAGAGGAAGTCACTTTCCATGCTAGCACAAGGAAATGACAAATTTAAGAAGATGCTCTCTATAGAAAAAGACCATGGGGACATGAGAGGACTTGGATCCAATGCCAATGTCAATCTCACTTTCTCCTCACAAAAGACTAAGAATGTCTTTGTGAAAGCTAAGGGAAAGGCTAATGCACAAGCCTCCCATAAGGGTAAGGTGAAAGTGTATTCTCAAGGTCCATCACAAAGGTCCTATGCAGTAGAAAATAAGGAAAGCACTTCATTCAAGGGCAAGGCACCCTTAAAGCAAGGTGAGGTTTTTGGGAAACCAAAGTCTTAACCTTATTCCCATGTCAGAGTGGCATGGAATGGCTTTCAAACGAACAAGGCTTCTTCCTCTAGAGAATTTCAAGAAAAATGTCTCTGCTTCTAGAAATCCGAAAGGGCAATATAGAAGACCCCCCCAATCATCTCATACTCTATCTTCCAGGAAAAAACATTTCCAATCCAATGGTCCTAGAAGAACTCAATCATACTCTCATGCTCAAACACCTATGAGGAAACAATCACAACCATATATCCCTAGAAAACCAAGTTTTTTATGCTACTACTGAGGTCTAGAAGGGCACATGAAATAATGATTGTAGAAAAAAAGATGAATGACATTAAATCCCAAAAACGCCAAACTTCAAGAAAAATCTTAATGGAAAAAATGTCAACAAGAGAATCTATTTTCAAAGTGTTAAAAATAAAAACATTCAAAAGAAGAAGGATCTAACCTATCTACAAAACACAAAAAAGAAAAATCTTATGAAAAATATGCGTTAGGAGAGATTAGCTAAAATGCTTAGTCATTCATACGGCTCTGAAAGCCGGGAGCACATCAAGGTGGTATCTTGATAGTGAGTGCTCTAGACACATGACTGGGATAAGTCATTATTTGTCAATCTTGAGGAAACTCAAGGTGGGAGTGTCACATTTGATGAAGACATTGCCAAGATCATTAGCAAGGGAACTGTAGAGGTCCCCAATATCCCCACTCTCACCAATGTCCCATTTATGCAAGGCCTAAAGCACAATCTAATTAGTATAAGCCAAATCTGTGATAAAGGCTATGGTGTGTTCCTCGTGAAGAACATGTGTGAGATTAAGAACAAGGGAAATGATGAATTCCTTGTCAAAGTGTTAAGGACAAGCAACAAGTGATTTGTCATAAAACCCAACAAACATAAGTTTGATGTTTGCAATATGTCTCAAAAGGATGAAACTAATATTTGGCATCAAAGGTTAGGTTATATTAACTTTAGAGACCTATCTAGGCTAAGCAGGAAGGAAATAATCTAAGGCATTCTTAAGTTGACCTAAGTTGACAATCCTCTGTGCAAAAGGTGTCAAATGGGCAAATAAGTTATAATCCCTCATAAGAAGACAAACCAAATAGGGACATCTAGGTCTCTAGAAACTTCTCCACATGGACATGGTCAGTCTAACTAAAATGGAGAGTTTAGGAGATAAGAAATACTTCATGGTAGTAGTGGATGATTTCTCATATTTCACTTGGGTAGCATTCCTATGAGAGAAACATGAAGACTTTAATGAGTTGCAAAAGAACTTAAGTTGAAGAGGATTTCTCATTAAACTCACACGAAACAACCATGGAAGGAATTCAAGAACCACAAGTTCTTGGATTGGTGTTGTGAGGTAAAATTATGGTAAACTCTCATCGTAGAAGAAAAAGGATCTCAAGAGGATTATCATATAATGATATCCTTGGTGATCCAAAGGATGGAGTGAATACAATAAGGCAACTCAAAAAAAAACTTCTTAAATCATCCTTATTTTACCATTAAGTTAGAGCTCAAAAAGGTATAAGATGCTCAAAATGAATCGGATTGGTCCAATGTCATAAAAGAGAAGCTCAGTCAAATCAAGAAGAATGATGCATAGGTTTTAACTGGGAGATCCATTGTTAAGAACATCATCAAATCAAAATGCACATTCAGAAACAAACATGACAATTATGGCATGATGTCCAGAAATAGGGCTACACTTGTAGCCAATAGATATGCCCAAAATCGAAAGCATATATTTTGAGGAATCACTTTCTCCTATGAGCCAAGTAAAAGTGTATTTGAACCATACTTGAGGGTTGTGATTCGCCGTGATTTCTAAGGGAATCCTTAGCATTGTCAAGTAGCATCAAGGGCGTGATTATGTTCTACAACTCTTAATGCATTTGATCATGCCAAATCTCTTTTGGTGTGACTTATGGATTGCATGCTTAAATTATTTTAAACTATTGATTAAGTAATCATGAGATGGAAAAGTGAGGAGTCACTCTTCACACAAAGAAGAAGTCACACCCATAGAAGAACCATAAAAGGAAGAGAGCACTTAAATATAAGGGATTAAATGTGAAAAATGTGATTCAATTAAGGCAGATGTGGGCAGTTTCAGCACATCCGAATCAATCCGGATACCACCAGATCAATCCGCCCGGATCTATCTGGCATAGCCGAATCGATCCGATACGGTGGTTCCAGCAAGAAACGAACCGTCAGTTGGCTTAAAATGACAAAAGGTTTAGTTCCTTTTCATTTCCCTCTTGCTCATTCCCCTCTATTGTGTTTCCCTTGTGATTTTCATTCCAAAATCCTCTGCTTAATCATCTTGATGGCTCCACCAAAGAGGAATGTCGACAAAGGGAAGGCTCTGGCTACTTCAAAGCTTCTGGTTCAAAACCTACGAGGGCACCACTAGTCAACTACGGACCATTTCTTGATGCCTCCCACCTTGCAAATTACAAACATTACTTCTCAAAGAGACCGATAGCTATGAAGCAACATGTCCATGAAAATACTCTATTCGACACACTCATAGGATATGAACTTGTGTTCGACGGATGGGAATCCTTGATGACAATCAAGGGAGAGGTCCAAGAAGAAGCAGTACGGGTGTTTTGGTCCAACATCCACGACTCCGACCTCGACACGCTTGAAATGAAGGAAAATTATCCACACTTGTTCCACAATAGAGGTATGTAGAAATTCAATGAATGAATTTATTTTAAGGGGTGAGTGTAACACCTTGTCAGCACCCAAATTTTGACTTGGGTTAATTAATGGAATTAGTTGGGTTCACTATAGCAAGGGATAAAGTCAGATTTTAGACACACCTAGACTTTAGATAGTTAGGCATTCTCAAAGGATACTCTAATCACAAAGTGTAATGTCAATATCAAAACCTTATTCAGAGATTAGTCAGGCTAAACCCTAATTTCTTAGGAAAACACCCTAGGACTACGAGAGTCCAAATTTCAAACTATCAACCCCATTATGTTCAAAATTTGCCAACCTTCATAAGTCTTCCCACATTGAACTATTAAAGCATCAAAAGCTAGCAAATTATCATTTTATCCATGCTCATTTAAAATATTTCAACTTCAATTCATCAAAATCATTTTTTCTAGAATTCTCCAGCCTCTATAATCCTTCCCACATCGAAGCACCAAAGGCTGGAAAATGACCCTTTTACCTTGAGATCCTTAAAACTCCCCATTTTTCCTTAAAGTTGGACCCCCAATGAACCCTAGAATTACCCCGGTCAGCCAAATGACTCCAAATCAAGTCCTGTGCCCTCCTATCTTGATTATCTTCAAAGCTATCTAAAGAGCCAGAATTTTCAAAGACTTAAACAACCTCAAAGTCTCAATACTTCCCCAAACCCTTAAAAGATAGTTTTAGCTAAAATTGACCTACTGCAGATCCCCAAAAGGACTTCAGATAACCAATTTTAGATCAATAAGAGACTAATTCTTGGTTTTTGCAAAGGCTTCAAGGTCATTCTTCAAGCTCAGATATTGTCAGACCTACTCCACATCAGTTTCCTCAATCTCCCTAGATTATACCCAATCATTTTTTAGCAAGTGATGGACCCTCAGTAGACCCCCAAGAATTCATCACAAATTAAAAACTTAACTAATCAGTGGCCTTATTTTGGCAATTCCAAGACCTTCCAAAAAACTCCTACCGAGACCTTCAAAAGGCTTAGCATACCCCAATTGCCCCATTCTCTCTCAAATCAAAGCAGAACCATTTTTATCAGCACTTGACATTCGGTGAGCCCCTGGGAATTCTCCCGGAACCCAAATCTCTCAAGGTTAGGCTCATTTTCTCATATTTTTTAAGACCTTCAATAAACCCCCTAATAGATAGATCCATTTGCAGACCCAACATAGCCCAATTACTCATATTCTCATATATTCAAGCTGTGTTTTTTCTACCAAGTGACCTTCTTTCGAAAACCTCTCGGGATCTTTCTAAAAATCATATTGTTGATCCATCAAATCCAGTGTTCTCGATACTCAGAGGTCCAAAACATTCAATGACCTAAAAAAATCTCACCTAGAACTTAGCAAAAACCTGTCTCAAATCCCCTAAGAATTCAAACTAGGACAAATTAGGGTTTTGAACGAAGTTTTTAACTTAGGTATCGGTTTCGCAAATAGTCTGAACTTGTGTCTCACAAAATTCGAAGGTTATCTTTCATATCAAGACCCTAAAAAATAAATTTTACCCCTCCTACATGGGTCTAAGTAATTTCTGAGCCATTCAAACTCAATTTTAACCTACCTACACTCATCCAAATTCGATTCCAACAATTGTGTTGCGACCAGAGCATCTGGGAGATGCAAAAAGCATATAAGCCTCAAAACTTTCTGAGTTATAGAACCTAAAAGTCACACCCAGACAATAATTGAAATCCAAAAAATCATTAATATTTTTTAGAAAAAACAATCATTACTTTTTTATATTTTTAAAAAAGTAATCATTGCATTTCCAAAAAATCCTAAAAGTGGCTTTGGATTAGGACCTCTCATTTGGCATCAACCCAAAGTATTCTTGATGAAGGATTAGGATCTTATGATCTAAAACCCTAACCCATCATCCACCATCCAAAACCTAGTCCACATCTAACCCTCTTTTTTCCCACCTCCTTACCTCAACCCTCCATTCAACCCCTCTTGCCACATGGCACCCATCTAACTACCCTCACCTCTAGACCAATGAGAGGAGCACACCAAAGCTCCCCCACATCTGGCTAGGAATCCCCCACCTCATTCGAATTCTCCTCTCTCCACCACAAGTTTTGGTGGACCCCATCAAAACACGCCCATTCATGTTTATCCATGCCCATCACCCCCCATCCTTGGCCCCACCTATAAATACCCCCCATTTGGACATGAGAAGAAAAGAGGAGAAAAAATAAAAATTTCCCCAAGGAAGAAAGAAAGTGAAAAGAAAGAAAAAAAAAAGAGAAAGAAAGAAAGAATGAGGAAAGGAAGAAAGGGAAGGGAAACAATCACCTCCAGGTCAATGTTCATCTTGTTTTCTTTGTGATTAAGATCCCCATGTTGTAGTGAATCCACCCCCTGGACCCATTAAAGAAGACCTAATGTGGGACATAAGGGAGACAAGCTTGTCTCCCCTCTTTATGTCTTTTTTCCATTCATTCAGTGGTGTGGTAGTCATAACTCCTTCTGTAGGAAGATTAAAGGCCCCAAATTTTGAATGTAAGTCACAAAGGAACTCGTTTGACCCTTGAAGTGGACCCCACTTACTCACTGCACAAATATGTTTTTAGACGGTGCAAGTTGAGCAATAAAGAGTATCCGAATTTTAATTTCCTCTGTAAAAAATATTTTTGTTTGGTTCTTTTTTTTATTAGTTAACTAATTTAAATGTCTAAATTAGTTTTTGTAGACATTTCATATCAGTTTGGATATTTTATCAAATTTTTGTTTTAATTATTTTCTTGTTGTTTCTGCTCTACACTAGTTTATGTCATTCAAGTTGTAGATTAAATAACGCTTAATTTATGTTTTTTTTTTTTTTTTTGCTTTAATTTTTTTCCAGTAGCCTCTTACTAATGTTAAGATACTTCATGCCAAATTTGGTCTCAACCCCATGAGCATAGGCCTTGGAATGGGCCCCACAATTTTTGGATTTCATAGGGGTCTATGTAAGTTTGCATAAAACCCACCTACTTTGGAAAAACCAAAGTGAGGTTTATACTTTCCAAATGAGGTTGGGATTTTTCTGAGGTATGTTTGGGTTCCTAACCTAGCTCCCTGAAAAATCTCAGGTCCATTGGACCCCCTTTGATGGCACAAAAGTGTAAAACATTAAGCTACTGGACTACTACCCAGAACTAGTATGCTTGAATTTTCACTCCTGTGAAAATTTAGGTGTACCTTGAAGTTCAGCCGTATAGCCTGATATCAAGTGTACCAACCTAAATGCCTCAACCTCTTTGTCCCTTTGCATTTAGTGGGTCCATAAGGACCCTCTGACCCTTAAACCCCCTAGGAAGAATACCCAAACCTCGAACCCTATTGAAACAACTAGTGGGGCCCATTTAGAGCAATACACCTAAATTCACATCACTGTGGAAAGTCAACCATACCCTGGAATTCAGGCATATGGCCTAATTTCATGTGTATTGACCTGAATACCTTTTTCATGTGCAACTAGTGGGCCATAAGGGTTCCTAGGTCTTAAAACTTTTCTGATAAAATCCCTAGACTTCTGATTCTTTTGAAACCCTCAGTGGGCCCCTTTTTGGACCATACACCTAAACTTTCACTTTTGTGAAAATTCAACCGTACACTTTAATATCAAGTGCACAGTCTGGGTTTATTCCAATTTTACCCTTTTCTAATAACCAGAATGTGGAATAACCCTCCACATTTCCAGAACCATAGGAAACCTTTATTCCAACCCTTAGAACACCAATTCAACCCATGTTCACAAAAATGGCTCATTATAGAGCATTAAAAAATAAAGTTTAGGCATATGACACAAGTTCAGGCATACTAAATGAAAAATCAGGTGTACTGACAGAAAAATGTCAAAACAACATTTTATAGTCTCGTTTAATAATATTCAGACTTTGTTAGGTCAAGGAGTCACCCTAAAAAGGTGGGTAATTGGGGTGCCTAACACCTTCCACAACTGTAACCAAATAGCTTACCCTAAATCTCCAAAATCCCAAACCAATCTAAAGAGTCATCCTAGGCCTACGGGTCTAGCCCGGGCCGCAAGGCCTACACCCTTCCTTTCCCTTTGGAAATGAGGTAAATGTCCAACTCCATCTGTAAATATCTAAAGTTGGTGGATGACTCCAAACCAAGCCCCTAGCATGTCATCGACTAGGCCACACATCCGGCAAAGTGGGGACCATTCGGACCTGTTTCGCGATGCCCACAACCCCACATACATCTTAAAGGTGTAATCAATTTTATTTAAGACCCCATACATGTGTATGTATTAGACTTAAAGGAAATCATGAAAAAATAACCAAAAATCACAATTTAGAGAAATCGAACTGATCCGGTCTCATCCAGACCAATCCGAGTGGTCTCTGGAACCTAGAGACTAAAAATAGAAAACACCTAGACCGATCTAAGGGAGAACCTAAACTAATCCAAGTGGTCTCGGGAAATCGTAAACAAAAGGACAAAAAACCCTCGGACTGACCCAAGCTAATTGGACTGATTAACAGGGCAAAAACGAAAATTAAAATTTGAAATCGCGATTTTTCATAAAGTTAGACCCCAACTTGGGTAGGACTCTACCCTGACTATATAATGATCTTTAAGGTTTTGTTCTAAACCTAATTAACATTAAGGAAGGAAGAGAAAATGGTGAGATGAAGAACGGTGAAAGTTTTGGCAGTTTCTCCAAGGTAAGCATTAGAAAACCCAAAGATTTGGGGATTTTTGTAAAAACTAGATTCTTTAGGTTGAGATTTAATGTTAGCCTATATTCTTAGTTACTTTTATGTGTATTTGAATTTCAGAAGAAGGGATTTGAGTATCTAATGGATTTGTGCGATGGAATAACAAGAGATTTTTCTTAGGAAGAATTTTGTGAATCAGTAAGTAACCATACTAAACATACACCCATTTTCTTCCCTAGGTTCTTAGACACGATTCTTGTAATAAGTTTTTGTAAGCAACCATACAGTATATAGTTTGCTTGATTGTCACTTGTTAATTGAGTATTTAACAAGTTATTTTGCAAATTATATGGATTCTAGCTTGTTCAGTTTCATTTCCAATTTTTTCCTGAATTTGATGTTTAAAATAATTAGAAACGAATATTCTAAACTGGTTTTAAAATCAGTGTCGATTTACTCTTATTAAAATAATTGATTTGAATTCCAGATATGTGTTGCAAAGAAATCCCATACGTGATTCAAATTGAAATTTGATTGGATTTCCAAGGAAACTATTTATTTTTTTAAGTTGTGTTAAAAAGGTTTGTTTTGAAAATAGTGTTCTCATCTTTCCCCCAAACTCCATAGTTATGTGCCTAGAAAGGGTCAAGCGTATTTGTGTTTTTCTTCAAAATGTGAAAGTAAGTAAATAGTTTGAGATGTGATTGTGGAAAAAGGTTTAGAGACCTAAGTTTTATATTCATGAAACACAAAAGTTAATAATTGAGAAATACGAATTGTTTTGTAATTGAGGTCATCTCTTACCATCGTGGGGTAATCTAATGTTAAATGTGAGATCAGGTACTGGGTCACATCAATAGGTGAAAACAAGTGTGCATACTCATCGGGCATATTAAATGGTTCAATTAGATACCCAGTCACTGGGTCACATTAATAGGTGTACACAACGCGCCCCTCGTCGGGTTGTAAAATAGATGTGATATGGTACCCTCTCACCGGATCACATAATAGGTGTGATCAAGTACCCAATCAATGGGTCACAATAATAGGTGGAAATCAGTGTGCCTTGCATGAGGAATTTGTGATAAGTGTAAAAAATAAATGAAATGTGAAATGGCCAAATAAGTAAGATTTGAAAGAAGTGTTTTGTCTTGGTTCAATATCAGATTGGAAAATTATGTTTTGACATTAGTTCAACATAAGATTTGTTAAGTAATAAGAATCATATGTTTGTAAATTCACTTGTAAGACTTGGTAGGTAAATATTATCTTGAAAAGAGTTATTTAGTTGTTTTTATTTTATAACTGCTTAAGGTGCATACATTCGACATTATGTCATGTTTTAGTGTATCACCTATATTTGTAAAAATTGTAGCATATTTGTAAATATTTTGATTCTTCTATACTCCGCTTGACCTGTCATGTTTTTGTGTGTTCCATGTATTTATTTACGAGCCTGTCAAGCTTACCCAAATTGACAAAAAAAAAATCAAATTTTGAAGATGCATTAGGTACAAGTTAGAGGGATCCTAAAGTAGAATGATGGCACTAGGACTTAAATTGTGCATTTATTTTAGAGACATATTTTATTTGTTCCCTTTTAGTTGGATTAGTTATTAGTTTGATAAGGAAATGGATTATGTCATTCAATTTGCCAGAGATGTAATTATTTTGATACAAGGATTTATTTAACCTTAGAGAGTTCATTTGAGATTTATTTAGATTTAATTAATGGATGTGGATTTATCAGGGTTTGTCAAACTCATCTATGGTTATGGATTATTAATTGTGAATTTTAAATTTTGTTGTGTAAGTAAAATAGAAAGTTGAGATGCATAGGTAAATGTTGCGATCAAGGTATTTGAAGGTTGTGATTCGGGTTGTCCATAAGGGGGTAATTCGGGTTATGACAAAATGTCCACTCCAAATCTAGAGCCCTATATAGTCTAGGTTTTCGTGGAATGACAATATGTCCAATGATTTTCACATATATATTGCTTTGCATTGTATGATATTCATGTGGATTCCCAAGGGTACCCACTGTGAGTATCCCTCTCTTTTTGGCTTCAAGATTATGTTTGGTGCTTGTTGTGTTTAACACTCCCAGCTAAAATTAACTCTGGAATTCAGTTTCTCAGTCTAAATGGTCAGTCATGGATCACCAACACAATTGATCATTAGTTATATCCATGATCAGTGATGATTAACCGTTGAGACTATAAAACGGATAACTGACCGTTAAGTCACAATAACCACTGCCCAAAAGTCAATCATGACCTCCCATTGAATAACCATCACATGTGACCCTCAGTGACAACTAATCATTGAGTAGTGAACAGACTTAGTAATCCCTGATTTAGCACTCTAAAGCACAAACACATACAAGAAACAACACGTATGTACAAGAGAAATCATTCTAGAAAGGTAGGTGTTTTTTCGAACAGTCTAACAAAGCCAAAGACCCAAGGGTCTTAACCGCCCTCTCCCAAGAGGGGAAACTGATGTCTAACTCAATCAAAAGAATTCTAAGTTTATGGCAACTCCTAAGAACCCAACATAAACCATCACGCATGATTCCTGGGGCCAACAGCATGCTCAAGCACTTGTTAGTTAGCAATATAAGTATAACACACTTGTACACTTAAATTAGACATAAAACATAAAAATCATACCATAAGTTAAGATAGGATTCCTTAAATTGCCCATCAAATCCAGAAAAGAGGTTGTGAAAGTGTTGTTGCACAATCAAGGTAACTCTTTCAAATTTATGTAGTGAATTAAAAAGGTCATGTTATAAGATTCATGTGTGGTATTTCTTTAGGTAGATGAGTCCACCTTAAAAGGTATTGTCTATGTCAATTCAGTCAATTATTAAGCTTTCATAGCCCTATTGTTCAATTTTAGGAATGACAACTTAGATAATTAAAATACATTAAGTTGGCTCTAAGCTATATTTGATATAAAAAAAAGTAGATAGCCATAAATGTGGATGAAACAAGATTCCTTACACCTTCATAACAAAACCACATACTTTGAATCTCTGAGTTAACCAATTTTAAGTGGAGATCGACATTTTCAACAAAAAAAAATTTGAAACCCAGAAAAAACATTTATTTTTAAAGTTATGTCTAGTCACATCATTAAAAAGACTGATGACAATTCTAAATCATCATAAGCTATTTTTTGCAATGGGTAAGTTTCTTTTAATGGGATCAATCTATCATGCAAAAATCTGGGCCCATAACGATGGTCATGGTTTGGGCTAAGAACATAAATGAGATCAGATGCAAATGAGACATAACTCATGATCATTGTAACTTAACTAAGGTTTTACCTTGGGTGTGGGTTTACCCTAATTGAGACCACCCTAAGCTAAAGATTCTCTTGTTTCATGCATTTTCTTGGCCACATGTTAAACACATATTATTAAAAATGAGATTTTTTTGTAAGGATAAATTTAAAAATAAGATCGATCTCTTGTGATACCATCCTAGAATAGTAGAAATTATTTTTATAAAGGAAAAAAAATTACAAGAAATACTTACTAAGACTACTTTCATGTGTACAGTCCTAAAATAAGTGTATTAGTAGTAAGCCCACATTTAATTCCAACATATTATATTTATCAAATCAAATGAGAATCTATAGTGAGATTCCATTTTTCTTCTTCACAATTTTTTTTTAAATTTACCAATATTTTGTTTTATCCACACATGCAACCAATTGTTTTGGCCCCCTAAATCGAGTAATGTGTAAATCAATCCTTCTATATCATGTCTCCTTTTAGACCTTCCATATCTTTGCAACTTGTAATTGACTTCTCTTTTTTCTCATTTGATCAGCAAATCGACTATTTTAATCTCTCTCTCTCTCTCTCTCTCTCTCTCTCTCTCTTAATAAACAAACTCCTCCCATATCACAT
>JAOXJP010173481.1:0-12622 GCA_025762735.1 Platanus orientalis
GGTTTATGTTAGTCGCAACAAGCTCAATCACGATTGATACTGGTCAGTTATGTATGTATGGTATTTTGGTAAATTTTTCATAATCGCGAATTTTATGTCAATACGAGCTCCCCACAAGAAACAACTGAAGACTCGAGCAGTGCAGAAGAGGTGGCAAGAGCAACATCAAACGGGGCAACGACATAGGCAGTTGAACAACCACCAATAAAAAGGCGAGAAATGCTACCACGGCCTCCAGAATAAGAACCCTGCTAGGGAGGATGAGAAGTGGTCTCTTGAGCATGACCATGAAAATCCCAATAGGTGGCTCAAGTATGATGGACAAGTCCCAATGATCACAACAGAGACAGTCACGATCATCAAATACCGAACTCTAACGGCCAACACCTCTACCACCAAATGAACTAGAGCTGCCTTTACCACCGTACTGAGAAGTAGAAACCCAAGCAAAGCGCTCAACCACAAGAGAGGGGAGCATAGCATGACAATGATATTCTTCCCGATGGAGGAAGGCATAAACCTCAGCCAAGGATAGAATATGCGGCTAACTTAAAAGATGTGCACGAACTTGTTCATACTCAAGATTCAAACTAGCCAGGAGCTCAAACACATGGTGCCCCTTCAGATAACAGCGAAAAGAAGCAGCATCAATAGGATCAATGATGTAGTAAGTGTGATATAATTCAAGCTCCTCCCAAAGACTAAGCATTGCATTGTAATATGCCGAGATCGACTGCCCCTTGACGCAGCTGCCAACCCTGCTAACGGAGCTCATAAATAAGACCAATATGAACCTCCTCAAAGTAGGTGCGAACAAGGGAGTCCCAAATGCTCTTAGCAGATGAGAGAAATAAGCATGTTCTGCTGATAGATAGCTCCATCGAATGAATCAGCTATGACATAACCAAGGAATCCTCAGCTTCCCACTTCGCATAGGCAAGGTCATCATGTTTAAGGGCTTTAGTTTACCCAGTAATATATCCCCACTTGCCGCAACCTTGAATAGAGATCTTCACAGATTAAGACCAAGAGAGAAAGTTGGTACCATCCAACTTCATTGTAGTAATAGAAACACTATAAGCCTTCATAGGGCTGCTCCTAGTAACACTGTTGCCTGCATGAGAAGGGGTATTCTCACTGACCTCCAACATAGGGAATCAAACAACCAAAACCAGCACTTTGATCCAACAAACAACAGGAACAAACACCTCAAGAAGAAAATCCGCTGTAATAGAAGCAAACAAAAAGTGCCAAACACATCCGGCAGCAAAAGGTCCAAAATAAAGATCACCAAATACGAGAAACTCACGGAACCATAGGAAGAAATCACAACAAAGGCATAATCACAAGCCAAACAAACACCCAAACAAGATCTGACAAAGGACATCACAGTCATATACCACAGTAAAGAGGCAACCAAGAGCATAGAGCACAAAAGAAGTCATAAAGGGGCTGGAATTGAATCCTAGACAACTCAGGAGTGAAAAACAATCACTTCAGTAGCAGCACTAGGTAAAACACCTGATAAAACAGCCCATAGAGAATTTTCGAACAACAGAGAAAACACCATAAACTGCTCGTTTCTTCACAGAATCAAGTAAAACTTGACGCATGTGATCAGTAAGAGTGTACTTGACTAAAACGAACCAAAATCAGTAACTAACAACTTCAGATTTTTACAGATCGAGAAAAAAACTAAGATCTGAGAAAAATATGGGAAAAGAAACTCGTAAAATGTAGGAAAAATCTCAAACAACATCAAATGAACCTCAAATCACCATGATAAATCACCAAAAAGGAGCTGTCAAGAACTACAAAAATCGTAACTGACCTAGCAGGTCTGTACAGATGGTGATGTCAGACATCAAGAAGAAGACCAGCAACGACTAAAGCTTGGTTCCCGGACTGCGGATATGATAGAAGGCTCTGATACCAAGAAGATTTGTAGAGAACTTGTGTGCAATAAGGTAGGGTTTGTAGAAAGAAGAAGAGAAGAAGAAGGGGGAAAGAATAGGGGGAATCATATGGAGGGATAATTGTTTATCTCTCTCATACGTATGATATATTATTAAGAGATACTTGAGTTATTACATTGGGTATTTACAAGAATACCACTCATATACAATATACCTAAATACCCTTACATTTTGTACCCCAAATACAACCCATATATACCAACACACTGCATGGCATAACCCCAACAAGAGAGATTCTTGACATGCAATGAGCCCAAATGAGATGTGAGAATCTACAATGGATCATTATGTGAGCTCCCGATTTTTTATCACACATGCATAAAACACAAATGTTGGGAGAAAATGCCATGTAAGAATGCCTTCTTTAAAAAGTATCCATACTATTCATCCAATCAAGGGAAGCAATCCATAGAGACGCCTAAATACAAGGAGGCACAGAAGAAAACCAAATTTTCTTATATGGGAATGAACTTTCCGAAGAGGGATGAGGACAAAGACACAAAGAATGATTTTGAAGAAAAAACACCCGACGTGTCAAGAACCCAAAACTTCCAATCTGATTCATCATTGGCAATATAAACATTTTCAAGAAGAGAAAGAAGATGAGCCACCTGATATAACTGGAGTTATGTCTTGCTGGGAAAAATATAACTGGAGTTAACTAATCAGCATACCTTTAAAGAAAAAGGAATGGATGTATTATGTGATTTTCTCTTTATCATGATTCTAAAGTCATTTCAATGAACACTAACTTGATTATTTGTAAATGAAAAAAGGCTATTTGGGATTTCTTCCAATGTTAACACAGGAAAATCTTGTAAATTTGTTGAATTGTTGACTCCCCAATGGTTTGAAATTCAAGAGGGTAATATACACCAGAGATTGATACTGACTCATTGGATAAAATGTCCTCATGGTAAATTAAAATTAAACATTTATGGGGCATCTGAGTGTAATCCAGGGCTCAGTAGAGGAGGAAGTAACTTGTGAACACATGGGAAGGTTTACAGATGGTCTTGCTCTTTTTATGGTGAGATCTCAGATAACATTGCAGAGGACAGAGCACATCTAGATAGGTTATTTCTTTGTAGAGAGTTCTATTTGCATGGGTTGACAATAGAAAGCAGGTACTAGGTAATAGTTTTGTTGAAAGGACAGTCCAGAAGACTTCCTTGGCCCCTTCAGTATTGGTGGCAAGACAATCAAACAGCTATTATTCAAGCTACAAGTTGAGAAGTGATGAGGACATCGAGTCCAAGAGAGAGTTTTACGTCTATCAGAGGCGGCGCATGAGGGTTGCGCCCATGTTTTGGTTCCATTAGGATGTTTATTTTTATTTTTATGTCTTTTATTTTCATATCACATGTAGTGAGGGTATTTTGGTCATAATAATTGTTTTAGGGGGTTTTTTTCTATTTTTTATGAGTTATGTTTTTGTAATAAAGGAGAGAGGGTTTCTATTTGTAGTCAAACCTAGCCGTGGGACTTTCTATAAGAGCCCACGATCAGGTTGTTTGAGGGATACGAAAATTTGAATAAAAGTTGTTCATGTTTGCTCTCATGGCTTCTTCTTCCTTCTCTTGTTGTAGGTTGAGGCTTCTCAAAACCCTAGAATGGGTCTAAGCCACCACCTAGTTTAACACTAGTGGTGGAGGCCACTCCCTTTCCTGGGTTAAAGGATCTTCTTCCTTCTCTTATTATTTCTCTTTATTTATTATTACTATAATTTTTAGACTTATTGATTGTTGAACATGAGTTTTTGTATAAGAAGTATCTGCAATCTTTCAATAGCAGGATTTCGTTCAGATCTCTGCCTCCAGAATCTTCTTTAATGCTGAACGACCACCTTTATACCTGTTTTCACCTTCAGTATGCTCAATAGAAGGAGCTCCAAGTTGATCTAATCCTCCCAGGCGTGAAGACTGTTGCTGATATACCTATACGAGATTGGCCACTGATCTCAAAACCTCAAAGAATCCATCAAAACCATTTTGTAGGGGCTGCAAAGGACCCTTGGACAATTTGCACAGACGTGATTTTATCTCCAAAACTTAGCTCCACTTCAAGCAATACCATCTAGAAGGTCACAGAGGCGTGAATAGGCCAAAAAGAAGGACTTCATGAAAACTGCTCCTAATATCCCCGCGCTTTGGTTTTCAGACTTTGAACTCTCCTAGGGTGTTCTACACCCTTGGCAATCCTAGTGGGTAGGCCCCACTTCAGAAATATATATACATATAATCCCTATTTTTGGACTGGAGGCACAAGCTTGGAGGAGAGAAATTTTGGAAAATCTCCCAAATTGAGTCCGGAACCTAGAAATCATTCTTTATCACTACTAGCGTCATCAAAGGGGTTTTCTGCATCAGATTCATGTATTTGTTCCCCTATTTGGCTCTCTTTTCAAATTTCTAACAGTAGGCACTTTTGGCATGTTGTGGCATATAACCAAAGCCTGAGATTTTATTTGCTAACCCAAACAGACATTCCCTAGATTATTGGTATTGATGATAAATATCAATGAATTCATCTTTAGCTCTTTTAGATCATTCCTAGAATTATTTGGCATATTTCTCTGATTTTTTGCCTAATTTAGGCACTTTTCTGGTTTGACCTACCCTAATCTCGTTACTAAATTTTTTAATCTTATTGATAATCCAAACATGTTAATTAGGTTTTTTCTTGTTTATTAATTTTTGTGAGCCCTAATTCCTTTATTGCATATGAACTTAATTTGAAGAATTACCTGAATTAGCATGTGAACTTGTAGGAATCTTGTTTACTTTTCCTTATTACTTTATCAATTTTATTTCTATCTCCTTAACACACACTCACTATCCTACATGCATGCTGCATCAAGAAGGATCATAATTTATAGAGAAAAGCAACTTGTTGACACTTGACAGCTTGCATTTTATCGATGAGAAACATCTAGCAACCAATTTTTTGTTTCCTCCAATCAACTCCAAGGTCGAAATCAGTTTTGTCTCACACTCTGAATGTGAGGGGTATAATGTAATTGAATCTCCAAGGGATTGGGTTCCATGTTCCCATCCTCATCCGCCACTGTACTGGACTATTTCAAGGTTTTTTTCCTGGTACTGATAAACTGGTACATACTTTTGTCCCACAGAAATAAGAGTTTTTTTTTTTTTTTTTAAGAAAAGAAAAGAAAAATTTACTATTCATCTTTTTTTTTTTTTTTAAAAGAAAAGATAAGAAGAAATTTACTCGTCATCTAATTCCTGTGTAAACTGAAGACAAAAGTATAACTTCCTGATTAAAATGATTTGAACTTACTCTTTCGCTTCTCGATCAAAATGAATTACTTTTACAACAAACCACTCATCTTTCTCAGCATCATCAGGTGTGACCCTAGCTGCTACCTGAAAATACATAATACATGTAAGTATGCAGCACAAAAGCTTGGTTCAAGATCAATCCTCTCTGCACAAAGCATCAAATGAGGAAGATGCATTCACCAAAAACAAAATGTCAATAGATGAGCTATTCAAAATGATCATCGTGAACAGATCAACAGCTTTTAAATGGAACATATCAAAGTGTACAGTCTAAAGAAAGATAAGGAAAACTATCAATCCTAACGTTACAGTGAACAGTTACAAAAGGAAACAAATTGCAATAGAATCAATGAAGTACCTGTTCACCCTTCAGGCTAGCAGCATACTCAAGTTGACTACGCATGGTAGAAGCAGTAGAGAGCCTTGAAATATCTGAATCGGTCTTCATCCGTTTCTTTTTCTGTTCACTGCCATCTGCAAGAACTCACATTAAATCTCAAACCCAACAAAAGAGTACTATCAGCTAGAAGTTCTAGAGTTAATGATGCAGCAGCACTCTCTTGGATGGAGAAGACCTATCCCATCTGGAAGCCCAAGCCCAATGAATGGACATGGAAGAGAGTTGATCAGCCATAGAGTTTTAGGATTTATTTTGGGTTTTAGTGTCTAGGACATGACTGTAATTAGACCAATAGAGCCATAGTTTATTTGGGTTTTTAGTAGAGGGTATACTTTTGCAATAAGGCTGAAAAGCCAAGGGTCTTTTGGGCATTCCAGGACAAATCGACAGCTACCTTGTTTTTGTCCTTTTGTGGACTGCAATGTCAACATGAGGGCCCCCCATACTAGCTGGTCAATGGCCCTTGTATCCCAATTACTTAGAAGTCTTTTAAAGTTAGGAAAATAGGTTTTTGGAAGTCCTAGTTTTTAGCAATACTTGAGTCTTTAAGTCTAGGTGTTTAGAAGTTTCTATTTTAGGAAGGCTGTTATATTTTAGTGTCTTTGGATCTATAAAAGAAGGGGTCCACGACATGTATGAGATCAGTGAATATTGGAATAAAAATTTGGGTTATTGAAGCCTTCGGCTGTTAAGGGTTTATCCCTCTATTTCTCTCATCTCTCTCTTTCTCTAGATCAAACCATCCCCTATTCTTCTCCTTCTCTTATTTTCTTTTCCTTCTCTCTTCTCATATATTTTCCTCATCCCCTCTCCTTTTCTCTCCTTCTTTAAGTTCTGTTCTTTCATACCCTAATCTGTTACAAACTAATAAGTTTGATTGATTGAATTGAAAATCATCAAGAGAGGAATTCCAGAACCAAGCTACTGTTTGAGACATTGGAACTGCAGAGACTTACTCATATGCTGGATTTTCTAAGCTATCTAACAGTCAACTTGTGCCCTCTAGTCCCAGATATTTTGCAATCCTTTTATTAGATTTTTGCTCCTCATTCTACTCATCTCCGAATTCAGTACAATCACTTAGAAATCCTCTGCAAAACCTCTGTTACTGACCTTCTTGTTTAATCCTTTAATTCATCCATAACAGGAATTCCTGGACTAATATACCAGTGAAATCGCCCATGATAAAAGCACCTCTTTGGACTATTTTTCTTTAGGGTTTTCTTCCTTAATCAATTCTCCTTCATACCCCTCAAATTCCTCTTCAACCTCTTCTACTTTGATTGAATTTTTTATATAGAACCCTAGACTGTTTTAGGGTTTTTCCTTTAAAGTATTCTATTGACTGATATTTTTATAATTTGACAAAACAAATCTTGTTAGAACGAGCTGAAATTTTGAATATAAGACCATTATAGACGTAAGTATTACCCTGTAAAAGTGCATAGGATTCTGATGCACTTACAGGGGATTTTGGTCATTTCACATATTTTGACCAGAAGTTCCAGAATTGCCCTTTTGTGATCCTCCTTTAAAAAGCTTGTTTTTGGATTCTGTTGGACCACTACAGCAGGGAAATCCCTCCTTTTCGAAGGAAGATTCCACATTAGTTTCCCAAAGAATAAATATAACTCCCCAGTAGAACCTAGAACCTACAACCTGACAAGGCCTTTTGCATTTCTGTTTACGCCACGCAATTCAGTCGCCTAGTTGGACATACTGATAAGACTTAAAAGGCACATGAATTTCTCTTTTCATATCTCCAAACTTTCCTTTCCAGTGCTAGTAACTAGCACAATTCGCAAGCCAAGATGCAGTGTGTTTACTCCACAACTACTATTCATAATTAATTTATAAGGAAAAAAAAACTAGTTAAAATAAAAACATAATTATAGTTATACATTATAAGCTTATAAAAATAATCATTTAATTAGTTATATAAAATATCAAAATATGAAACACCTAACAAAATATCACACCTAGGTAACCCTCCGCTGCCAAGGCAGTTGCCAGGAACATCAGGAGAAGACTACTTTGATATCATAGTAGTCAAACATGGACCAGCCAGAGTGATCAGACTGATTAACCCACCACACAGTCCTTTTGGTGAATCAATTGACCAATCAATCCTGAAATATTTTTAAAACAAGAAAAAGCCTTCAACCAACGTGAACCAGGAAGTTTAAACAAATCAATCCAGATATTATACTATACAATTGTTTCTAAACTTTTTTTTTATTATTTATGCGATTAGGGTTCAAAGGGAAATAGGGCTTATTTTTGCATATGAATGCAAAAGGAAAACTAAACAATTGAAAAAATAAAAGATCAAAAGATTAAAAAATAAATAAAAAGGGATGGTAATCTATGTAATCGAGTAGGAAGATAGGAGGTAGAGGGGTCTAGTTTGGTTGGTGTATAGAAATAGAGAGAGAGCATGCCTTTGTTAGGTTTGGAAAGGAGAGTTTGGGTGGTAGGCTGCAAAGAGGAGAAATATAGCTTCAGAAGATGAAGACTACATGTGTTACAAGCGCACACATACGTCTCATATAGACGGTCTGGTTTATTTCTTCAATAAATGTTTTATTAATATCGTCTTTCTGGGGTCAAACATCCCGACTGGCTTTAATAACTATGTTTCATATATCCTAGGCAGTCTATCAACTATCTCTAGGGGACTGCCAAGGCTTCTAGATGACCACCTTTGACAACACTGCCATATAAAATATGTGGCACAATGTCAGCCAATCATTCTGAAAAGAACCACCAACAATCTAAGATCTTATGACCATAGTGGCAGGAATTAGCCATACATATCATAAAATTTTAAATAAATTCATCTCAATTCCCATACCATATAAAAAAACATATCATAAAAATTTAAATGGTCAATCAAAAACATTACAAGGTTCTTATTAAAAGCTTATGACAACATCAAGCAACAATATTTTCACAAACCATATAAGGTAGCTGGTGAGTCTAGCACAAACCTTTTCTCCGATGTACAGACTGCAGCAGAATAGCATCCAGTTGACTAATCAATTGAGTTGAAACACTGCAGCAGATAATATAGTATCACATCTCGGTGTAAAAGACTATTTAATCATAACTTAAAACACAGTGGGAATTGCTAAAGGGATAATGAGTCCAATCCAGACACAGTGTTACAACACATAACAGAAACGAAAGGATAAACTTAACAAAACAAGAAGTACATGACCCCATGTCTCCCAAATTCAGCAAAAGTGGTATGCACCCTAGTCTTTCTCATTCATATTCAAAGAAAACAGAACAGGATTTTTTCTTTCCTTCCATATTTTTTCCAATCATTGGTTCATTTGTTCCTCTGATCTCATATAAACTTTTTTTATTTATTGAAATGCTCTTACATAAAACTTGTGTCTACCATACGCCAAAGTTTTAGATTAGACATACTTCACTTCATTTTCTGAAAGTTCTTTGGCCTTCTGATACAATTCCCGTAGCTTCCCCAAAAGATCATCACCTGACTTCTCGACTATCTCAGGATCTGTATTGATGCAAAAAGGATAATAGATGAAACACACAGCAGATTTGTAGAAAAACAAAATAAAAAATTCCAAATGCCAAGTAAGAACCAAATTGGCACCCAAAAGACAACAAGAAAGAAGATAAATAAGACACTCAATTTCATTTATAAGACTGCCATGTAATCATTAAGGAAATAAATGATCTATATGAAAGGCTAGAGTTAACTGGGTTTCAAAGTCAATGTGAAAGAATATTGAAAAAGGTGTAAATTAAAAGAGCAATCAGATTCACCTGATGCTATGAAACTGACATTAATTGGATTTGTTATTCCATCATAGAAACAATGCCAAAGTGTGGAAAGCTTGATGGTGACGGGAGAGAGGATGATATGAAAGCATCTCTCTATTAAAACAGAATCAATATGCTTTTATGATGAGTTAGAATCACATATATATACTGCCCATATAATATAAATGAATATGTTTTCTTTAGATTCTGTCTTATGGGTAAACAGAAAATTCTGGTAGGTATATGTTGAAGGGTATAAGGGCACGGGCGCTCATGCATTCACACTCATGCCCAAGGGTAGTTTTTTTTTTTTTTTTTTTTTAAGTTAAAAAAAGCGAAATGAAAGAAATCGGAAAGGGCAGTTTTGGTATGTCATACAATGTACTTCATATATAATAAATTCACATACGTATGAGAAGAGATACACTCTCATACAATTGCTGGATCAATATCATGTCTCTCTTTCTTTCTCTCTCTCCCTATCTCTCTTACATTGTTCTTCTTCTTCTTCTTCACACATCTCCCTCCATATTACATAAATTACAATATGGTATAAAAGCAGGAGTTCTGAGGAAGGTACCAAAGCAGAGACAAGTCGACTTCTGGCATCAGCAGGATCTAGGGCTGACATCAGCAACCATGCAAATTGTCAAATCAGGTGAAAAGGAACAAGGTTTACCAACCCTAAATCAGTTTGAGGTAAATTGTGTTTTTTGGAGATATTTTTTTCAATTTACTGGATATTTTCCAAATTTTCGAAGGGCTTGTATCACAGATTTCGATCAGTCTGTTCTCCCCAAAGCAGTTCGTTTTGATCCACTACTAATCACGAAGGCTACATAATCACATCCCATCAAGTGTCGTTGAGATTTGAGAGAGTTGTGATAATTTCTGTCTCAATGTTGCCGCCCCCCTTGTTTTTGGGTATTTCGGTGATGCTTGAGGTCAAATCATGGATATCAGGCAAGTATGGAGTAAGTGTTGGGCCAGATCGTGTTGATGGTTCATGGTGGTGATCAACCTAGGTATCTAAGGTCAGTGGTCTGTGCGTGAGGCAAGGTCAGTTTCTGGAATAAAAAAGAAAAAAGAAAAAAGAAGAAGAAGAAGAAGAAGAAGGGGTTGTGATTGGTATAAGATAAGTGTCACCATGTCTGAGAAGGACTCTGATTCAGGAAATAAGGAGGAGTCCAGTATTGTCTCGAGATCTACGGGTAATGTAATCCCTTTGGGTATTCTAAGTGATAATCCAAGGGCACAAATCACCACTGTAGAACTTGATGGAACGAACTATTTAGAGTAGTCCCAATCAGCAAGAATGTATATTGGTGGAAGAGGTAAACTTGGATACATCAATGGTAGTGTGGTCGAGCCCTCTGTTTCTGATATTTTGTTTATGAGAAGTGGGAATCTAAAAACTTGACGGTGATTGTCATGGCTGCTCCACTCAATGCAGCCTCACATTAGTAGGGGAATTTTAATCTTTAGGACTATTAAAGAAATCTAGGATTCTACAATCCAGATTTACTATCAAGTGAAGAACTTTATGAGTATATCAGTTGAAAAAAGAGATTGCCCATCTTCGTCAGGGGGAAAAGAGTTTGGGAAGTTATTTTGCTACCTTGCATAGTACGTGAGAGGAACTGGATCGTTATGAAACGTATAAACCAGTTTACCAAAAGGATGCAATGGCCTATAAAGAGAAACTAGAAAGAACTAGAATCTTTGAATTTTCTGGCTGGCTTAAATGCTGATTTTGAGCTTGTCCAAGTTAATATCTTGAGCAGAGACACTCCTCTACCCTTAAATGAAGTCTATGCATTTGCTTAAAGTGAAGAAAGCAGAAAACATGTTATGCAGCAATACTCATCGGGCATTCCTGAGAGATCAGCTTTAGCTTTTATGGAGGCTCCTTAAAAGGATGGGAAGAGTGGTTTCAAGAAACCTCCTAGGTTGGGATCGAATGACAGAGAGAGAATCTCATGGAGGTCTGGTTCCATAGATAAGGATAAGTTGAAATGCATTCATTGTGGTAAGATGAGACGTACAAAAGAAACTTGTTGGGATTTGGTAGGGCATCTTGAATGTTCAACAAGCCTAGATCAATGCGGGCCAATTTTGTCACATCATACGGGAGTGATGGAGGCATGAACTATTCTCCACAGAAGGCTATTAGTTCTAACACTACACCCTTAGGCAAAGCACCTCGACGGATGGTCACTATTCCTGAATCAAAAATTGAAAATATGCGCCACTTTGGCTCAGCAAGAGGGGTCTAGGGCTACTACTCAATCCTCCACTTCCTCATTTGCTTCTACCCAATTAGGTACCTCTGCCATTGCCCTCCATGCTTCCTCTACTAGATCCCCGTCTTGGATTATTGATTCTAGGGCTTCAAATCACATGACAGGTATGTCTTCATTGTTTTCCTCGTAGTCTATTACTTCTGGTTGTGATAAAGTTAGAATAATAGATGAAACATTGTTTTCCATATCTGAGAAAGGAAGTATCAATGTTTCACCAACTATTTCTCTATCTTCAGTTCTACATGTTCCTAAGTTTGCAACAAATTTACTTTCAATTAGCAACATTACTCATGACACCTGAATTGCTCCATTACATTGTTTCCTTCTCATTGTGTTTTTCAGGACCTGGTTTCAAAACAGATGATTGGGATTGGGCATGTAGTTGATGACCTTTATCTTCTTGATACAGTGGTAGATACTTCATTATTGACAGCATGTCAATCTAGCATTGGTAGTAGGAATAAGAGTAATAAAGAACGGTTAATGCAATGGCATAATCAGTTGGATCATTTGTCCTTGTTGCCCTTGAAAGTGTTATTTCCTAGTTTTTTTTTGTCTGGTCATGAGTCAAAACATAATTGTGAAGTCTATCAATTGTCTAAACATGTTCGACATTCATATTCTTTAAGTAGTAATAAAAGTTAAGTTCCGTTTGCATTGGTTCGATTTGATGTTTGGGGGCCTTCCCCTACTACCTCTCTCTTTAGTTTCCATTATTTTATTACGTTTGTTGATGATTGCTCCAGATGTAATTAGGTTTATTTGATGAAGACTAAGGGAGAAGTTGCATTTATATTTCAAAGTTTTCAAAAGATGTTCAGACTCAATTTAATACATCCATCA
>JAOXJP010173492.1:0-12621 GCA_025762735.1 Platanus orientalis
CTTCTTTCTTATCTTCAACTTCTTCCTCTCCCTCCTTTTACTTTCTTTGAAATTTATTGTTTTTCATATAATTTTTTTATCATAACAACACAATGTCGATATTAGGCAACAATACACTGTGAAATGAGAGTATTCGCTCAACACACTAACATCGTACATCGTCTTGACCAAAAAATGAATTTTTATAATGTACTTAATGTTTCATGTCAGTATAGGAATATAACGTGTCGGTTCTGGTAGACATGGACATATGTCGGAAGATATTTAAGATATTTCGAGATATTTGATACCATGGATGCTGTGCATTACAAATGTCTCAACTATTATCAAACAATATGATGCACATTTGAATGCCTCTTTCTATTAATAATGTGTAAACATTTTGTAATCATACTAACCAACATAAGCATTTCAAGGGAATATAAAGGTAAATTGAGCATTACTAAGATAAAACCATATAAATAAATAAATAAATAAATATATGTTATGCAATTGATAATGAATGACAATTATTTCAACTACTACCAAACCATGCAACACATTTTATATTTGTAAGGACCCAACCCCTCTAGCTACGACATTTGGGCGTGGATATCCATTTTCCCACCCCAGGTTGTTTCTCGGGCTGACCCCTTGGTCTCTCCCTATAGGTTGGCCCTTTTGGCTTCTCCTTGTGGATTGATCCCTTGGCTTCTACCGAAAACATGTCATTGCCTGAGTTACAACTAATGTGAAATTTCCTATTCGAGCATAAAAATTCATGAACTCCTTATTGCTATACCTAACTTTGTGTGCCCTCTTCTACCTTCTAAAACCCTAACTATTCATTCACAACAAAATAAATATCATACAATATAGTTTAAAATCATTTCAAAAAAATGAAATATAAATTTTATTTTATAAATTTAAGCAAGCACTAACAAGTTCCATGCATTCATTCAAATCCCATGTCAAACAAACCCCTATCATTTGCAAAGATACAAATAAATCTTTAAATCTACTCATATAGGAAAATATGTTTAGAAATACAACAAAATACTTCATCTTTACTATTAACTAAGATAAAAACGAATTAAAACCTCACAAGGTAAAAATATTATCTACAAATTGAAAACCCCAACCATAAACTTGGGTTAGGGAGCAAAATGATATGGCGGATAGGCTGGCCAAGTCGGGGTATAGGCTTCCTTGAAATTATAGAGGAAACATGATCCTTGACATGTAATTTTGTTGTTTCTCTCTTTTGTCATTGTACATTCTGATCTTCTCTTTCTTATCTTAATAAAGCTCTTTCGTTATTCATAAAAAAAGCAAGAAGGGGGAGTTACATGAGGAACAAGGTGATACAAAGAAAGAAGGAAAAGCAATTACATAGGTAATTGGACTACTACACAAGAAGTCCATAGAAACGCCATTCTTGGCTGATATTGAGACATAGAAGAATGAGGAATTCGAGGAAGCCTCCATGACAGATCTCATCGGTGATATGGAACAATTATCCAACCTCCCTCACTCCCTCTCTCTTTCTCTAGTCTCTCCTGCTCTCTCTCCATATCTTTTTTCATTTCATTGAGGCACAATCCAGAGCATTTGGGATATCCTTCAATTACTAATAAAAATTGAGATCCTTGGTTTATTTATTTTTGATCGGAAACAAATACTCTTTAGTTCTCTTCTTTTATTACCCGGATTTGGCTAAAGTGTTCAGGTGATCAGTTAAGATGATTATGAAGAATTTAATAGGGCTTGGTGTGAACTTGCTTAGAGAGTGTGCTAGGTTTAACATCATGTTTTCTTGCACTGAATTAGATGGTTTGTGATACCTAATTGTTACATTCTATTTAAACCATCCAATGGTGACTTGCTGATTCAAGACTAAAGACCACTGCATCCATCACCATAAATTGTGCTAAGCATTTGTTGCACATTGATTTTTACTGCTCAGATACTTTATTCTTGTGATGCCATAAGCTGCTTATCCTTATTTGCATTTGGTTGACTGAGCAATTGATCTCTCTCTCTCTCTCTCTCTCTCTATATATATATATATATATATATATATATATATATATCGAAATAAATGTTCTGTCCAGGATGGTGTCCAGGACACCAGGGGATGGCATATGGAATAAAATGGGTGGGAGTTAGATGAGATTTCAAATTTCTGCCCATTTTATTCCATGTGACGTCCCCTGGTGTCCTGGAAACCAAATCCTGGACAGGACATTTGCTCCCCATATATATATATATATATATATATAGTTGTGCAAAATTTGCCTTTAACACCACTTAATCTTCAAATCCTTGAAGGATCCTTATATATGCTGCTGGGATATACGCAATACAGTTGGCATTGTATACAAGTAAGCGCATGTCTTTTTGCATTTTCCATTATTATAATTGTTGTTGTTGTTATTATTATTATTTGATGTATAAGGTGAGATTTTAAGATAAAAAAGATGCTAGACCAGTCATTCCGAAAACAAGCAAGGCTGACCTCACTGAACTCCTTCAATATATAGGACCAAAATTGTAGTGCTTTTAAAAAAAAAAAAATCCTATAAACTAATTGCTCAGAAGAGCTGTGTTTAAAAGAATTACCTTTCTTTCCAAATTGATTAGCAGAGAGCAAATTGAAGCAGTTTCTAGTAAAATATTTCACATAAAAAGTTAGATACTTCACATTTGCTTTGCTTCCATTGTTACCCTACAGTGCGAATAATTGTGTTCTTTTGGATTATCCATAAAATCTTTTGTTCTTTCAGCATATGAGCGTGTTTAGATATAGTTGATCATTGATCGCTCAAAATGTGTCCAAGTTATATAACTAATTTTTTCTTTTCAAAGAACATTGATCATCTTCTTTCTTCAACAAAGGTGGTCATCATGTTGACAATGAACTGCTAACTCCTGGAGCCATCTTGTGTGCCAGTCTAATCAATGACATGACTGACTGACATCCTATTGATATATGCACCCCCTTTAAAGACACCTTGTCACCAAGAATGTGCTTTTTCATTTTTTTTGGGTAAGTGAACAAGTGACCAATTAGGTCTAATTAATACTTTACCCTGCATGGATCACCTACACCTAGATCATCTTCCACCATAAATTATAGGACCGTTCATAGGGGCGTGCATGGGTCGGGTCCGGGCCAGGCCTCTTTTTTTTTTTTTTGATAGGTAAATGTTAGTGTAGGTGAAGATGGGTTTTGAACCTAGGTTTGTGGTACGATGCCCACAGACTTTACCAATTTAGCAAGCTGCCATCTTCACCGGGCCATGCTGTACTAGGCCTAAAACAGGGTTTGATGCAACATGCATGTAGGATAGTAAGTGTGTGCACAGGAGATAGAAATAAAATTACTAAAATAATGAAGAAAAATAAACAAGGTTCCTACTTGCAAGTTTACATGCTAAATCAAGTGATTCTTAAGTTATATTCTTATGCATTAGGGGAGTTAGAGTTTACAAAATAATGAACAAATAAGGACCTAGACAATTATTTAGATCTTCTAACTGATTTGGGGAATAAAAGAAAATAGGGTTGCTGTCCACAAAATATGATGTTATAAAGTAGGTTAAAACTGTTTAAACCATGGCCGCAATAAAAGGAAAATAATAAACAAAGTTGGAAATTTGTATGAGAATGTTAAGTATATAATGTGGGGTGGGTTTCGGTATGATTATATGTTGAAAATCAGGTCACAAACATTAGGGCTGGTTCAGACAAATAGCCACACAATGTAGTAACCTAGGCCACAACAGTCCACAATATTACTAACTTAAGGGATCAAGATATGATATAAAATTAAGGAGTTCCAACCTGTTTTGATACAATGAAGAGCCTTGATGTCTTAGGAAAGTAATCCTTCAAACCATTATAAAGAAACTGTCGTCTGCGAGTGATTGATGGGAGAGACCCAAAATCTGAAACTGGAGATGGGTGTGCCGCCTGCCTCTAATATAACCAAACAGGGGTCCAAATGGAGAGAGCTTTTGGGACAGGGGCTGATCACTCTAGGGTCGTCTAGGGATGTGGAACACCCTGGAGAAATCTATTCAAACGAAGCTGCGCTGGTTTGAAAATAGAAGACAATCTCGTGGGATCACTTCAGCAGGAGGTAATCACGGCTGATCCTGGGAAGATCTTGTAGGGCTTGCTTCAAAGTGAATTTTGGTGTTGTCTTTCACTTCTAACAGAATTGTACCGGTGTTTGGGAGTGGCTAGAAGTGTTGGTTTGCCCAAAGTTATGGAGATGTGTTGCTGCTATTCGTTCTTCTCAAATTACTCCAGCACCCTGTGTAACGCCTGGGATGGGATTAATAGGTGGGGCCCTCTTCAAAACTGAACTTTAGATCAGATTTCCACCATAGAAAGGATCGTCCAGCCCTATTATATTCCCTGGAGGTGTTGCTTCTAGTAGAACTTCAACCCTTTGAAGATGGTGAGCAATCTCTTACAGCCACTTCGGGTTCAACACAATAAAATCAATGAAAATTAGACAAACAAGAAGGAGTTGGAACCTTTAACCCAAGGGGAGTGAATGATTTCCACCACCAGCGTTAAACTAGGTGGGGGCCTAGTCCCACTCCCGGGTTTTGGTTTTCTATTATGCAAGCACAATGAAGAAGAAGAAGCAAACACACGTTAGAGCTTTATTCAAAATCTCATAGATTGAAAAAAACTTGTCATGGGCTCTTCTAAGAGACTCCCACGATTAGGTCCAAACAAATAAGTCTTCGAAGGACTAAAATATCCCTATGGCTAATAAACCCCTCTCCAAATTGTCCAAAAACTACAAACAATAACAAAAAAAGCCCAAATAAACTATTAAGACTAAAATACCCTCAAAATTATGTGCCCCCCCTTTACAAGAGACACAAATAACATAAAAATAAATAAATAGAACAACTAAAATAACTGTAAACATGAACCAACATCATCTCAGTCATGATGTCCTCATCAGGGTTTGGTGCCTAAGCTTGGAAGAAATTCGGAACTCTATGTCCACGATCCAACTTGATTTTACGGGCGTTGAGCCCTTGGCTGTTGGGCTGGGCCAAGGTAACCCTGACCATGGCTCAAAGTTAATCTTGGGCTTAAACCCAGGCTCACAGCCTGTTGGACCTGAGCTTGGGCTGGTATGGGCTGTCCCCAGCCCTGTGTTAAGCCCTAACCATTCACCATTCTGCTCATCATATCACCAAGATCATTTTGCAACATTGAGTAATCTTTTGTCACATCTTAGTTAACAATTTTATCATTCCATTATGTCATATATGCACTTGTTTCTTTCCTATAATTGAGGGTATGGCTTTGAAATGCTTGTTTTTGTTATTTGGACCCTGCAATCAGGTTATACAGATCATCAGAATTAACGAACCAGAGAATATTGTTTGATATTGAGCCCTGTGGACGACATCTTGGTACAGGCGGGCAGGTACTGTTTTATCTAAATCTCCTTAGTTTGGTATCATGGTAAAGTTCAATCAATTAACTCTTTTTCTTTTTTCTTCCAGGATGGTCAGGTTCACATTTATGACCTTCAAACTGGACAGTGGGTAGCAAGCTTTCAAGCTGCATCTGGTAGAACTATTTCATGGCTTCAACACCAGAAAAAAGGACCTTGAGTTTTTCATTTGTTTCATACTTCCTAACCATCATCCTATTTCTAATCCTTCCTTTATTGATGACCCCTCCAACTGGTTCCCTTGCCTTCTGTGTAGATACTGTCAATGGTTTTTGTTTCCATCCGTTCCTGCCAATGGCTGCTTCATCATCAGGGCACCGAAGATTTGGTATGTCAGATGGTTACAACGAGGATTTGAGCTTGAGAGGTACCTTTCATTCATCATAGCATCTTACATGAATACTCTCCCAGGTCATTACCAATTTGATTTCAAGAGAATCCTTGCATCTGTCTTCCTTTTTCCAGGCCAATCTTGTTTAATTTCTATTCTTTGGTATCCAACCACATTCTTTAGTTGGCTCTCATGCTACTTATGATTATCAGAAGGATCTGCATGAAAATTATGATGTTGTGTATGGGAAATGGTTAGGCTTTTCTTTGGATTTCTGGTGGTTCAAGGAGGATTTGGTGAAATACACTAGTTTCTCATTTTGACAGTAATTTGCAGGGAATAGGTTTAAAAGTTTATCCTATAACTCGGATAAGTCAGTTTTTTTGGTTCAAATGAGAGGACCTTTGGTTCAAGTTGCAGGTCAAGTGACCAGTGATCTGTTACTTAGGGGGGATGGAATTGAAGCAGATCAAGAGTTCTGATAAAAAAAATCAAATGTTCTTTTTGAAAATTTTTTTTTAAAGTAAAAAAGATTATAGGAAATAACTAACAATATATCTGGAAGGTGATTCATTGTAGTAGATTTACGTTTGTTTGAAAATATAAGTAACTGGGAATCTACAGGGACAAATAAAATAGTTAAAAACTTTATAGGAAATAATTAACAAATTATTTGGTAGGTAATTTACAACAACAACAACAACAACAAACAGCCTTATCCCAACTATTGTTGTAAATTTACTTAAGCTGAAAAAAATAGGAAATGGCCAAATCAACCATGCAAGAGCCTCTGTTTCAAAAGTATCCAGCGTACATATATGTATTATACGCCAGATTTATCAAGAAGGAAAGAGAAGCGTTGTAATTTTTTTTGTCTGGGGAAGGAAAGAGAAATCATATTAAGAATCAACAATAGAGCTTACAGTCAAACAAGTATCGTCATCAAGAGTTTGAGAGTGCAGAACCAAGCCCTACTTGATAAATGGCTTTGGAGGTTTTGGGTGGAGAGAGGGTCTGTGGAGGAAAGCAATTGTGGCCAACTACGGTTGTAATTCGGTTTAGGATTCTAAGGAGGTGAGGGGGGGCTCATGGGAGATGGGACGGGCCTTTGGAAGGCCATCCTCAAAGGCAAGGAGAAATTCAATGGTTTCATTAGAATGCAATTGGGTTCGGGGGAGGATATTCATGGGAGGATTCTTGGTGCTGTAACATCCCCTTAAAGAGGAATCTTCTCTAATAGAGAGGGGTCGGTGGCTGACAATTTTGACTCTAGAGGGGAAGAGATATGGAATATTCTTCTGAGAAGGAATTTAAATGATTGGGAAGGGGAGCTCGGGCTTCTCTTGCTAAGTTGTCTAGAGGAGTTTAAGATCATCTTGGGGGAAGGGATTGTCGGTGTGGAAGCTTTCTAAGATAGGGAAATTCTCCATTAAATCCTTCTATGATGGTCTGTCTACTGTTCCTCAGTTGGAATTTTGGTGTAAGGGCATTTGGACTCCACGCATTCCTTCCAAGGTCAAGTTCTTCCTGTGAACCTCAATTCTAGATAAAATTCTTACCCTCCACTTTTTGAAGGCTAGAGGTTGGAATTTGGTAAATAGATGTTGTTTATGCTTATTTGAGGAGGAGTTGTTTGATCATCTTTTCATCCATTGTGGTGTGGTTAATAAAACTTGGAATTTCTTTCTTGCTCATCTTAACATCTTGTGGGTTTTCCCTCTTTTAGCTTCAGGGATCTTATTAATGGATGGTGGATAGGAGATTTGAGGGGTATTCCAGAGATCATTTGGTACTCTCTTCCAGGCGCTATTTGTTGGGCAGTTTGGAAGGAGCAGAATACCGAACCTTTGAGAAAAAGATCGGCCCTCTTGATAGGCTTTATGTCCAGGTCTGATTTTCTTTCGGAGTGGGCTTCCATTTCAAAGGAGTATGATGATTGGGAGTGGATGGAGGTGTGGAGGGGCATTGTCTGATTGCGTGGCTCCTATTTGTTTGTCTTTTTTTGGCTTGTTTTTGTGTTTTGTTTGTGATTCACCTTCCCGGTGAATGTTTTGTTCTCCCTTCCTTTTGAATAAAGTTTGCACATTCTCCAAAAAAAAGTATCCTCATTTACAAAATGGCAAGGTCTCTAGGGAAGGTCATATTAATTGAGGTGCATTTTTATTCTTTATGATTAGACTATTGGTCTTTTATTTTTATTTATTAATTTGTTTAGGTTTATGGCTAGCCTTAGGCGAATTACATTTATTTCTTATGAATATATGATATTTGGGAGATAGGAATATGTGCAAGTCAAGCTTTTGAAAAATAAATTTGACAGCTATTGGAATTTTATCCAAAAATACATATTCTTTTTTTACAAAAGGTGTAAAATATCAGAGATGACAAATAGGGAAATACAAAAACCGATTTTCATGGGAATCAACTCTTTGCTGTATTTGGAGTTCTCCTAACCCCAGATTCAGTCAAGTCATCTGTGGCATTTGTGGACCATGGCACAAATCTAACTAGATGTTTAAGGACGGTCCCATGGCTTGGATTTTTCTAATGGGATGTGGAAGATGCCACATCCCTTAATACCCCAAATTCCCCTACTAAAAGCATTCCTTGAGTCTCCTGCTACAACTATAAGAAGATTGATTTCTTTTGAGAATTTTAGTCCATGGAGAAGTGAAAGAGCCTCCATTTTATTGGAATTGACAATCACTTTAAGCCCTGCAGCCATTACTTCTCCATGATGCTCACTTTGATTCTTGTGGTCCAGGATTCCTAATGAGCAACCCTCAAAATTAAGCTTGATCTCATTGCCAGTGCAGGGCATCAAATCATCTTGGAACCAAGGGATATGGGGAGAATGGAGAACCGTGCCACCAAATGAAATTCTTTCAACATGTCATTCAAACTAACCCCCTTGAACTCTTTGGAGATTAAGGTGCAATCAGATATAGTTACTTTTATGTTACTAATCAACCCTAAACTTGAAAATGAATTGTCCTAAAAGTTCATCCAATTTTTCTCCTCCCAAATGTACTGCAAAACCATATGCACCAATGGCTTCCACATTTTCTTACCATGCTTATGGGAATGATCCACGGGTGCCATTGGATGATAAAATCAACTATATTGGATGGAAACACCCATGCAGAATCCCCTAGTTTGAGGAAATGATGCACAACTTGGGCTGCCTCACAATGGATGAACACATGATTTATAGACATCCCATCTCCTACACATCATGCACAGTGGTGCAATGCTTTGTAATCTCTGTTCTTTGGGAGGACCCATGTGATGATCTTGCATACAGGCATTTCACACGAGCTCTTACAATGGGAGGCCTAAGGAGAGCAAACTTTTTTGAATTGATAAGGTCTCACCATGGATTCGTTTGAATGAAATGCAAATCATTGGAAATTCTAAATGTTTGATTTGGAGGTCAAATGTTTGTTCAAGACTTTTTCTCTTATCTCAAGAGAACAACACTGTTCTTTCCGTTCCGCTTTTGCTTATTTATCAACATCATCATCATCTTCTGCTCAAAATTTTGGTTATGTTGGCATTATGTATATATAAAACTGTCTGATAAATATAGTTTCTTTCCTCATGCTTTATGCAGGTGAGGAAAACTGTGCTTCTGTTTGGAGTTTCTCCTGTGCCTCAATGGCAGATAATGCTGCTGATGGCAACAGGAGTGAATTGAACACTCAATCTGAATGTGAAGAGCAACAGGGTTCCTGATCATATAACACCAGTTTTGTCTGTATGTATATATATTTTTTCCTGATTTACTATAGAAGTGTCTGTGATAAGTGTTTTTTATGAGCATATTTTATTTTTCTGTGGTGCGTTCTTTATTTAAATGTAAACGATGACAACTTATCCTCAGGCTGAACTCTTCTGTGTATGTCTTTGCACTTTACATGGATATTTTGTCGGAATAACTTGTATTAATTTCTCCTGATTTGTAGGTTGATCTCAGAGGAAACATGAATACACCATTCATTTTGAGGCTATATGACCATATTTAATTTGGTTGTCCCATACCGGCCCAAACAATAATGTACCAAATGAATCGTACTTAGTCCAGTTCTTGTACTCGTATCCTTTAGCTATTCTAGGCAACTATGACAAACGAAAGATATGCTTGTTTGTTGGATGTATGCTTGGTTAAGAGAGGTATTTATTTGTCAAATTTATATCTTATGTATGAAAGTGAGAAAACCGTTTCTAACCTTTTAATCCATTGTCCATATGCCACTGAAGTGTAGGCAGATTTGTTGGGTGAGTTGGACTGTAATGGGTGACTCTTACAGGCCTTAGATGTCTCCAGATAGTCTTAGTGGCAGTTTGTCCTAGCAGTGGTTTGTTGGTCCTTATGGTTGGAGAGGGTACTTTTTCTGGAGTCCTCAATAAAACCAAACCAAGAAGAGTTATCTATTTTTGGGCTAGACGTTGTAAAGGGTTCAAGAACCCAAGTAGAAGGGATCTTTTAAGGAATTGAGCAGATATTATTGGGCTTGATTGAATTGTAGGGTATAGTTTGTTGGTGCTTTTGGGGATTTTTTCATCACTGTCAATGAAATATTCTTTTGTCAGAAAAAAAAAAAGGTTCTTCGTTCTTTCCAGCCTTGTTTTATGAATTTTTGTATATACAATATTATGGCCTGTTTGGATGGGCGACATTCCCATTCTTGTATGAGAATTATGAGAAAAAAGGTCCCACTTCATTTCTTAATTAATTTTTCAGGCACAGAACTTGCAATCTCAAGGTAATGTATTCTGATTTATTTGCAAACTTCGAACACTGAAAAACATCACTCTTAATTAAAAGGTACCATAAAGTTGTATGTGAAGAAGGGATTTGAACCAAAAGTCTGAAAAAATGGGTATGTGGTAAGATGTTAGCAGGTGAAGAACCATCCTTGTAATTCGAACTTCAACAGCTTGAGTGTCCACAAGTTTTTCACCCCAACCAGCTTCCAGTACTTGGGTTAGAGCTCCTGCTTCATCTGCTCTAACAGAAGCTCCAATTGCTCGAGTCTGTCTTCAACTTGAAGCTGTTTTGAGCAGATGACGCCAGATATGCTTGAGTCCCAGTTCTAGAATTTGCTGCAGAACTGGGAGCCGCTCCAGAGGGTGGACTAGGATTCAGTTGACAATCACTTAATGGTCATGCAGGATTAAAATGTCCCACGTCTCCGGAAAGAGTTTGAAGGCGCATTAAGCAGCAAATGATCCATTCTTGTCAGGGTGAACCAGTATAGCCGTCTTCTTGTTACTGCTGGCCAAAGCATCTCCTTAATGTAGGTCTGCTGGAATGTTTCCCAAGAGTCCATGTACCGGATTGCTGGGTGCATTCAGTGATAAAAATGGTTCGTTTTTTAGGCCGTCTAGAAGTTTAAGTGGTATTAAGACTGTTTAATTGAAGTTTTTTAAGTAACTTAGTGAAGTAGTTAAGTTACCCCTGTGTATTTACCAATATGTAATTAACAAGCATCATGTTACATGTTGATTTGGTATCGCTGCGATTTCTCTCTAGTTGAACTGGAGATTATACAAACTTTATGGAGATGATTAGATGGAGAAGCATTATGAGAACAAGATGAGACCAAAACGATACAAAATGGACCAAAAATTTAGATTTTTCATCAAAAGAAATACCATACTATCTAGGTACATTTATACTCATACATAATTACATTATATAATGATATTTACCAAATAAAAAGTATTATATAATGATAGTAAATCTTTTTAAATATTATTATGTTTTATCATAAATTAACTTTGACCTAAATTAACGACAACAAACAGCCTTATCCCAACTATTTGGGGTAGGCTACTGAAATAATTATATGATTTAAAATTTCTCCCCTAACAAAACCAAAGTTTCACATAAATAAGCGAAATTTAGAATCATAACTTAACCATTTCAGAATTGCTACATCACTTCAATTGCCACATAAAAAAGAAGAAAGAATAAAAGCTTATCAATGCAGAGTTTCTTATCATTGTTCCAAGGGGGGCAATCACGAAGCAAGAACAGCATCATGAAGGCATTTTGGTCAATATGCTGGACATCTATATGTACTGAAACAAAGGGTTGCTGAGTTAAACAGCTTAAACGAATTTTATTGGGTTATTATTATTATTTTTTTAAAGAATGACACATGGACAATATCATGTTTCCTCTCTCCCTCCATGTTATCCTCTCCTATTTTATCTCTTCCAAAATCTTACCCACCATATTTGTTTCTTTTAGTTAGCTTCTAAAACTGTTTTCAAAACAAGGCACGTATATAAAAAATTAAAAACTTCAACTTGGGTAAGAGTTTTCATACGAGTGTCATGACTTCAAAAGTGGGTTCATTCTCCCCCTAGGTTTCCCTCTCCAATTCCTTCTCTCTCTATATATTTTTTGGGTTTATACTCTATTATCTCTATGTTTCCCTCTGAGTAAGGTCTATATATACTAAAGCAAATGGTTGCTGAGTTGGACAGTCTAAGCGGATTTTATTATATTTTTAAAGAATGACACATGGACAATCCTGTGTTTCCTCTCTCCCTCCACATTTATCCTTTCTGATTTTATTTTTTCCACAATCTTACCCACTATGTTTAATTTTTTAGTTGGTTTTTAAAACTGTTATCAAAACAAGACATGTGTACAAGAAATTTCATACTTCAAGTTGGGTAAGAGTTTTCATACAAGTGTCATGCTCTAGACTTAAAAAGTGGGCCCACTATAAGACAGCTATAAGACCAGCCATGCTTTATGGAGCAGAATGTTGGGCAACCAACAAACAACAAGTACATAAAA
>JAOXJP010173503.1:0-12621 GCA_025762735.1 Platanus orientalis
TAAGAATATGGGAGGTGAGTACTTGAGTTTTTTAAATAGATGTTGTCATTTTTGTTCTATTTACTTGTAGGATTATTTGCTCATTTTTGCTAAATCTAAGATAATTTATATATCTGTACTTACAGCTTGTTCTTCATTTACGTCTTTGATATCGCAAAGACAAGAAGTCACATTTGAAGAGAAATAGAAGGCCTTACAAACAGCTCATGTGTTTCATACAAAAAACCCTTCAACTGTATTGGTCATGCGACATCACTACGTTTATGAGGGGTTTTACCTTGTAAGTTCCCTAGTTTTAAATGTTAACATTTCAAATTATTTTATTTGCTCATGCATTTGCATTTTTTAAAAATTAGTGTCACACATATTTGGCATTCATTTGGAAGGTAAATATTGTCATAGCACATGTACAGTTGTTGGTGACACAGGAAAATTAGTTGAAGACTTTCTTTTTTGTCACTTTAACTAATAATTTGAAGTAGGATGCTCCAAGGAATAGAATGTTGAAATTTCAAGGGTGGTTTCTTGAAGGCTTCTGCCTAGAGGATTTAGTTTCAGATGTAATATTTGAATTCGATGGATCAGATTTTTGGCATTTGTAGCTAAGTTGATGTGGTATTCTCTTTTTCATTTTCTAATTGGTGATTATTCCTAACATTGAACCTAAATTATTCAATGGAAATTGAGCTCTATGACTAATAGATGGTTGAGTTCCTTTCTGATTAAGATGTGCCCAATGAAATATTTTTTTACCTATGAGATTAGATTTCCTCTTGGTTCAAATTACTAATAGAATTGTTGAAGGTCATGGATCTTGCTATTAAGGATACAGTTGCATCCATGTCATTAATGAATGTTGACTTATGTTTTGGGAGCTCTCCGTGGAAAACACAATCCCATAGTTTTATGGACTTTGACTAATTATTGAATCAATGATGGCTTCTAGTATAATAAACAGTTGATCTAAATATCTTTTAGATTCTTTTGATAATACTGATTATTGTTCTTGGGAGTTCTATCAATATGGTTTGTTTGTTCTAAAAGTTTTTAAAAAAAATATATTTATTTATTTCCTTTGAGATATCCTTATGGTTTTTATACTATTTCTCATTCTAACCTTGTAAAGCTGTGATTCTATTTGTATTCCTCCTATTTAAAATTGATTGATTAAAAAAATTAATTTTTTATCTTCCCATTTTAATCAATTTATCCTAGATTTCTTTAAAGATTTCTCTAAACCCTTTATCTACTTTGTATCTTTCTTGTTTATATTTTTTATTGTATAATTCTTTGAGCTTTTCCCTAATTCTAATTATTTGTTCATTAAAATTACAAAAGTTGTTTTATTTCATCTTCTTAGAATATCTAGTAACATTTGTAAATCTCTTTTAACCTTAATTAACTTTGGCACTTGATAGTTGTATTTCCAATTTGTCTTTATTTGATATTTACACCTCCAATATTAGATCAAAATCCAATTGAATCTAAAGGGTCTAGGTTTATAAATTCTACTTAGGAATAAGTTCAGAATTATTAGGGCATGATTTGATCGCAATGGTACTTGGTTTTCTAGCACTGCCTTAGAAAATAAAGTTTTTCATTCTAGGTTTGCAGCACCCCCATCCAACATTTCTTTAATCAAAGTATGATATTTCTTTATCCAAGTAAATGGTGGTCCTATAGATCCTATATCTACTAATCTACAATGTGGAAGGATCTTTTTAGCATCATTTAACTCCCAATTTGGAATTCTTTATCCCCCTAGTTTATCCTCCCTACTTTATATTCAATTTTGGTTTTTTAAGCACATTAAATATCACAAACCGAATCCACAAGTCATGATGTGGGCCGGGTTCAGATCCGTGACATGGGAATGACCCCCCCAAACCCGTTTCTCATAGCAAAGTGACCAACAAGCTCAGAGTGGATCATCAATCTTCTTACCTGATCACACAACATTTTCATACAAATGTATTTCTTTATCTTTTCATTCCATTTTAGTTAGAACCAATTAAGTTTGTTTCTAACAATCTCATCATAGCGAAAAAATAATATCAATGACATAATCCAAGTAAGTGCAGTGAAAAAAGTAACTCATGTCCATCATGTGTTAATAAAGAGGTTTAGCGTCTACATCCATCATAAGGCCTTAAGCATCCAATAATACAAACCCAAATTGAAATGAAACATATGTCTCGAGTTAAATGTCCAAAAGAATGGTAAACCAAAAGATAAGCTCTAGGGCTTAAGTGTTCATCCGATCTCTCACCTCGTCATCTCCCTGACAACTCCTAGTAATCATTGTTCTCTATGTCTCTATCTGCGGGTGGTGCCAAATTGAGGTAAAATTAACGGGCTTAGCAGGAGGGTATGTAGTTTATACAACATCAAAGGAAGCCAAGGACAATCATAGTAGCAAATAGGAAGAAAGACTAAGGAATCAAAGTAGATATGAGAGTATATCAAATTTACTAAACATGTATCCCTACCATGAATTTAGTATGCCCATGTCACAAGATAGCCATAAGGGTATCCAAAGTAGATTAAGCTGAATCATGTATATGCTACATGCTATATGTCACATGCCTTAAGTATTACATACACATGCTCAGTAATATATATGCCATATGCAAATCACAATAGTGTCTCATCACATAACATATCTAAGTGTAAATAAACCACAAAAGGTTTCTGACAAAGTAAATCATATAAACTATGTAAAGTTTCCAATAAAACATTTCATATATATAAACTATAAAAGGTCTCCGACAAATCATATCATAAGTAAAACATAAGAGGTCTCTAATAAAGCATATCATATATAAACCATAAAAGGTCTCCAATAAAGCATAGCATATAACCCAAGTAAGGGTCTCCGACATAGCACATCATATCACATATGTTGGGCCACTAGGATTGCATTCAACTATTAATGTGACTTGGTGATTAGGTACTTATAGTCTTAAAGACTTATATTAGCCCGAAAAAAATCCTCTAGAGCATCATGAGTGTGTCCTATATAATTCTCCCGAATCAGGGTAGTCCCATATTATTTTCCTAGATCAGGATAGTCCTCTAAAATTTCCTAAGACAAGGGTGTCAAACAAATCCATAGGTTAAAAAAACAATAAACCAAACCCATGTTTTTATAAAATAATGTAGTTACTCTATAAGTATAACATTTATAAAAATAACTACATAATCTATTTCATGAAGAATCTAAAAAATGAAGTAGTAAATCACATAAAAATGGGTTAAATGCCAATATGTAAGTAAAGGTACTTAGCCCATAACTAAGGGCATAAGGAATGCTCGTGGATGTAAAATTATTTTATGACAAAGTTCATCTAAGTTAAAAGCCAAGTATCTAGAGCCCTTTTTAAAAAAACTCATGTAGAAATCTCGTATAAAAAGCCACGTAAAAAATCTCGAAATAAACCATGCTAATGATAACATGCATATGCCACTAAGAGATATCACATGATATAAATAGTAATGTAATCACTTAAGAATCAATAGAATTAACACAATTCATTATGGAATAACATAAATCGAATGAAACATGTCAAAGAGATAAATGGACTAACATAGGAAGTCAATAGAGCATCACAAATTGCTATAAGCCAACATATATTTGAAAGAATTTACCATAGGGACATTAGGCTCATGCAAGAAATTGAAAGACATCCAAGAAACACGTGAGTAATATGTAAAATTTGTAAGAAGCATTTTATCGAACATATAAAGCACAAGAATTAAGGAACTAACATAAGAAGTCAATAGAGCATCATAAATTTCTATAAGCCAACATATGTTTAAACGAATTTATCATATGAGGCATTAGAATCAAGGAATCCAAAGATATTTAAGAAACATATGAGTAATATGAAAAAATTGTAAAAGACATTTTATCAAACATGTAGAGTGCATGAATTAAGGAACTCAAGATAAATTAAAAGGGAAACCCAATCTTCACCATGAGAACCCTTTTAATCCCTACAACATAAATGAATCAATCTCACATACTATTTCACATATGTTAGAGACCATCCAAACCATCTCACAAAGCTCCATTTATAATAACACAACTCCAAAACCTAAGAACACTATAGAACCAATAAGAAAATTCTAACCAACATACTCATACCAGGGCAACATGATCCATCTCTAAGAAATCAACATTCTCAAAAGGAAATAGAGATGAAATCACTAAAATATAACCCACAAACATCAAATCTAAGATCCTAAAAAAGTGAGCATAAAATGCATATTCACTCCCACAATCAATTTTCATAGAGATTAATCAACCAATGTTAGCAAACATAGAGTAGAAGCACATTTCTAAGAACCTAAAAAAAGGAAGTGCACTATAAACAACATATCTAACTCACCAAATGCTTAAACATTCAATGCACAAGAGACTCCTTCTCTAAAATCCCTTTACCTTTGTCAATCCCTTATTCTATGAGTAAACAAGGTATTTTATGGTTAGAATATATAAACTAAGTTAAAGAAATATGAATTTATACTCATTTAGGCTAAATTTAAGAAGAAAAACATCTATCCTAGCAAATTTTCAAGGTTAGGAATGAAACTTACTAAATTGGGGGAGGATCTCCCTCTCTTAGCTCAAGAACTTTTCTAATCTTTATAAATCTTTGCCTCTAGGTTATAATAGGGCTAATTGACCTAAATTGAGTGTAAATAGGGTTTTAAGTTGTCCTATATGAATTCTCACATGTGTGGGGGTCCAATGATTAAGACCACATCATAAATGGCCAAAATATGTAATTTCTCTTATTTTTAGTATTTTTGACCAGAGGGAGATGCATCATGTTTTATAATCAATCAGGAGATGCACCATATCCATGATCAATTATGCATGGTTCCTAGATTTCTAAATTTTTTTATAGTTTTGACACCCCACAGTAAAATAGACATAATTTTCTCTAGGAAACTATTTTTTCAAACCGTTTATTGTGTTGAAAACTATACTTCAAGATATTTCCAAGGGTATATGTCTTATATCATAATTCACTTGGTATTGGTGTTAGTGGGCTTGAAAAGCTACCCTAAATACGTAATCAAAATAACTTTCGAACCTGACAGGTTTAAGTTTAAGCTCGGTCCCAACACTTCTAAATCGGTGTATAGAGCTCTTAAATCATCCTATGGTCTTTATAAAACGTGTAAAAAGATAATTTTATCCTTATGGGGTAAAATTATATTTTTACCCTTAAAGCATAACATGAGGTGTCGCATTAAAGGTCCCTGTGTTGTGTTAATTTTTTTTAATTAAAAAGTTTATAAATTCTTTTGTATAGTTTATATTAGGATCTTTATATATAAATAGACAATTCCATGCTCCTTCTATTATACATATATCTAAGTTTGCTAATATATGTGTATCATGCACTTCTTCAATGACATAGTTTATGTTCTTTTTCCATAACAAAGTTAATCCTCCTATTAATCCATTGGAGTCCATACAATATAAATTCCAAGTAGTACTTATTTTTGTTTTTTTTCTAAAATCGCTTCTTATACATTTTATATTTATGATAAAAATAATATTAGGATTTTATTTTTTAATTTGGAATTTAAGCTCATGAAATGACAATGATTGTCTGAATCTGTAATAGTTTCAGGCCATAATTTTTATTGGGCCCTTTGGCACTATTGAGGGACAGCTATCGGAACCCATTTATTTTTAAGATTTTCTGAATCAACTATAATATAGGAATTATGAATATTAATAATATTTTTTAGTAATTTGATAAAAAAATATACCAACAACAAATAGTAAAAAATAATCATATTTACTTTACCGTCATCAAATTTTCATATTGATTTGTTCAAGAAATACAACATAATATATATAAAGGAAGAAAATGTGTACCTCCACTAATTACTATTTTTAAATCAACAAAATAAATAAATGTACCTGATCTTTATCCTTTGTTTTTGAATTACTCCCTCTTATTCTTTTTTATAGTTTTGTCCACCTCCTTTAGACTTTGAGTCCCTTTTTCTTTCTTTCTTTTTTTTTTTATTTTATTTTTAAGTTCCATCAATTTACAATCTAGGTCCATGTCATTGTCCTCAACCAATTCTATTATTCTATCTTTTAATTAATTTTTTCTTTTTTGGAATTGCTTTAAACACAAAAAGAGTGAAGTCAGTCTCCTGATTGTCAGAGAGAGACTTTCTTGGGTCTACTTAGGTTGTAGTTTCATAGTCAAATTTGGTATATTCAGGTAGCTTCATGTTTATAACTAGTCCAATAAGTAATTCATTCAACCTCTTACTTGAACTGGCTTAACCCACCTCATGACCTCTTTTATAAGGTAAGGAGGGAGTTGACGAGTCCTCATTGTCACTCTCCTCTTGCCTTGTGTATTTATCTATAATGGGTTTCTTAGCTATAGGATTGGTGATATTTGTTAGATATTTTTCCCTTGATTTCTCTTCTCTTCAACCACTAGAGCTACCTTCCTTATTTGGCTCATTTATTTTGCAAGGTTGGTTTAGAGAAAAGAGGTGCACCGGTAAATCTTCATCCATCACCACATGCTCCTCCTTGTTATAGCCAATTTTCAGAATGGAATCATCTCCTTGGAAGTTGAATATAGGGTAAGGTTTTGAACCCATTCATTTTATTGTTTTTTATTGTAAATGTTTTCTCAAAACGCCTCTTCCATCATCCTTTGAAGGGTTTTTTTTTAATACTTCCCATATTTGCAAAGATCGATTGAATCTTGTACTTTCCTTCCTTGCATTTGTTGAGTTACTTTCATCGACAATTAGTTAACCCATCGGTTTATAATTTGACTCAGATTCGTAGCTTTCATCACAGCAAATCGAAACCATAATTAATCGTTACCGTCCAATAGCCTCCTCTTGTTGCTCAGTGGTTCTAATGGTGAGTTTTTTGTTGTTTGAAAAACTGGTGGGGAAGCTTTATTGTCGACAATGAGCACTTTTGGTTCCTATTAACTCTCGAATTAATGGTTTTTACTCACATATGTAGGCTAAATCTTACATTATTGAATTAACTCAACTTGCACCACTCTCTTCTTGTTATTAAACATTAACTCATAGGCCTTATTTCCATGTCATGTCCAACACACTCACAATAATAACAAAAATTTTAAAAAGTTTTATATGCAAGTGGTAGAGGAAAATTGGGCTTATTTTTCATTGCTAGCGATAAAGATTATCTCAAAGGAACATCTAACCTCACTTCTACCTTTATTCTCATTTTTTAACTGGTGAAGTCACTCTTATCATAATTTTTAAATGAGTTCAATTTCTTTGCAATTTTTTTTTGTTGCCTCGGTGTAGTGCTTAAGAGGTAGATCAAAGATTTGTACCCATATGTCTAATTCGTTAAACTCTAGTTCATTGAGACTCACCTTAGGCCTCCACCTTGATAATAGAATGGGATTTCTATTAAACGACCATGGGGATCCCTCTGACACTCTTTGAATGTTATGTTGATGATGAAATTGAAAAATATATTCTAAACTTAGTCTTCTTCATCCCCATCCTATGCCTTGGATTTCATCTCAGTGGTTGATATGACAGTAAACCATTATAATTACATACCTATCAATCATTATTCTCCCAAGACGTAGAGTTCCCATTTTACATGTTTTGTATCTGTATTTTTTCCTGCCACTTGTACCTGATCATCGACAACCTATAGGTTGCACATCTCACTGATGAGTTGATATTCTTCTTCGCTAATCTTTTTTCTTTATTCTGTTCTAAAGATCCATCTTCTTTATTGGAAGACATTATAATGAACAACTTTTAAACAGTATTGCAGTAGCCTACTCTTTTATGGAAAAACACTGTTGATATGACCAATTCCTCTTTGATTTTTAAAGATCTTTAGAAGAAGATATTCCAACCAATAGGATTTTTTAAAAGATATGCTTCAATTTTGGATTAGGATTATGTAGGATTATGCCCAAAGATTTCTATAAATCTCTTGTAAAAAATTCACAAGAAATCAAGAAACTCTCATAGAAAGAGAGATTACGGTGGATTCTTTGTTGCTTTAATAATACAACTTAGTAAAATTCTTTAAGCCATTTAATTGATAATATATGTTACAACCATGAAAAATCTCAAATTAATCATTATCTCCATCTAAAATATAATGAAAGTTATGTAAAAAAATTTATATATAGAAAAAATTCAAGTACATCAATTTTTTTTATATGTTTTTTTGGTAAATTTTTCTTTTTTATATTAGATGAAATGATTTATACCTTTTAATATTTTTTATATTCATTAATTTATTTAATAAAATGAGGTAACCTAAACAGTTGTATTTTTTACATTCATGAGTTTTATCTTTGATGCTATGTATGTACCAATTTCTCTTATTGAATGCTTCTGAATTTCAAACCAAGAATTATATTATTTTGATTTTATAAAATGTTATTTCAAGTGTTAAGACCAAGAAATGTAGGTTATGAATACTCCAAGGGTCTTTTTCCCACCAAATGAATTGTCTATATAATTCTTATTTAAGTTAATAAAGATTTCTTTTGTTATAACTATCAACACATGGAGATGTTTGTTTGCTAAAATTGATAAAGTCTATGGGTGTTATATTATAGACATGGGTTCAAAACCTGTCTTCACCTAAATTAACCACTAACAATTACCTATCAAAGAAAAAAAAAACTATCAACGCATAATTTTACCCATGGTTTAAATATTTCAAAAGATTAGACAATACTTTCCTTTTATAGACAAGTCTTTGGAATTCTAGATGCCTGAGGAGATAGTAAATCACTCACTTTGTATTAGGTCCAACCCCAATTTAGAATCAATATTCAACATAACTCTAGTTTCAATATTATCCCACAACCCTAATTCAATCATATCTAATTCATATCTAGTGCAAGCCAACAGTAATCTAATCATTTTAAGATTTGAAAATACAATCATACCGTATTTTAAAATGCACTATTGAATCTTTACAATAAATGTGTTATATGGTTAATTGAACTACTTTAGACGGCCCAAAACCTTAAAATTGAGGGTTCAATCATCAAAATTTGTGATATCTTGATTTGGTGAATCTTGAACTTTAATTTAGAATTTGTCGAAAAATGAAAATAATCATCTTAAATAATCAATTAGATATTATAGACGTGTCTAGAATATTCTAAAAGCCCCAAGGTGATGGCTACAATTCCAATCTTTTTTAATCAATTTCAAAGAATCTTAACCAATGATTTTGGATCAAATTACCATGATGTGAGTGTTCGATGATCAATATAATATCGTAGATTTATTCAAAATGACCCAAAACCCTAAAACAAATGATTTAATAATCATAATTTGATGTATCATGTTTCTATAAATCTTGACCCTCAATTTGTAATCTTTCATATTTTGAGTAAAATATACATCAAATAGTTGATCAAACTTCACAAACAAATTCAACACTTTCCAAAACTTTAAGACAATGGACATGATCCTCATATTTCAATTATAAGATGTATCATTGTCATGTTTGTCCGATCAAGCACTTCAAAGTTTTAGATTGAAAATCATACCCCACCATGATAATTGATGACAATGAGTTATCCCAAGTGTCGATTTGATTAAACTCAACCAAACTGAATTTGCAAAATCCAAAGTAGGTCCACCAGTTATGATGTCTCATAAAACATGTTTCAAATCCATCATATTAACATATGGTATAATATAATAATAATAATATCTAAATAAAAAATCAAGCAAATAAAATGTTTTCAAATATCTTTAATCTCAATCACATTTTAAAATCAAATAAATAAAATTTAAATGAATTAAAATCAAATCAAATTTTAAAAATATTTATTAAATACATTAATTTCTAACATGTCTTTTGCCAAAAGAAAATTCTTAACATGTCTGCAATCAAAGTACTATAAATAGAGGTTATTCCTTTATACTATCACAGTCAAAACCTTCCATAAAGAAACTTAAGCCCCTTTTCATTGGTTGTTTTCTCTCTCTAAACCCTATCTCTCATTCTTCCTCATGATTAAACACCCCCTCTCCACACTATTTATCATTCACTCTTCCTCCCACTTATCTTTTTTTTTTTCCTCTTTAATTTCCTCTCAAATTATTTCTAACGTAGAAGAAATAGAAGAGGGAAGTGATGTTTATATTGTATACAAGTTAGAGACTATTAAAAATGAGCAAGAATAAAGGATGTAAGAGATTTATTTCTATTTGGGTTGTTTAATTTAATTTTTTTATTTATCATGTTTTTCTACTAGTTTGTCTCAATCTGTTATTATGTAATATGTAACTATTCAAATTTTTTTTTTTTGTGTAATTATATAATATGTAGCATTCGACATCCTATTCAATTTATATATTCTTATATCATCAATTTATTTAAGAAATATTGTGTGCAAGTCGAATGTCACCTTGTATACTTTTTTATTTATTTTATCATTTTTTATGCATGTCTTGTGGTGGTCTATAATTTTATTGATTAAAATACATTTTTTAATTTATTTGATCAATTGGTGGTGAATCATTCGATCATATGGTTCTGCATTTCAAAACCACTTGATATTGAAATTTTATAGTGCTATGTTGGGATTTGTTGTATTATATGTTACAAAATCATATACCTCTAGAAACTTCTATATGTAAATATTCATTTTAAAGGTTTTTAACACCTTAGACATAAGCTATGGACATATAATGTTTATGTTCTTGTATGGTTTAAGTAATCAAATTATACATCATTTTTCTCTGTATTTTAAACCATATGCTTATCATGGAAAACAAAATATATTTGATATTTTAATTAATGAAAATCATTTCAATGTCATTGTTTGTGATAACCATGAACATTGGTGTATTGTTGTAATGTTGAATCATTTATTAACTCATTTTATTTAAAGGACGACATGAGAAGTTATAACACAACATGCAATTATTGTTTTGTAATAATAATCTATATGAAAAATCAATAATTTGAATTTTCATCAGTATCCACTTGGGTTCTAAACCATTGACTGAAATGATTTAGTGGAGTGCTTCATGCCTGCTTTTATCTCTAAATTATATATGTTTAAAAGTCTTGGTTTTGAATAAAACTATTTACCTATGCCCACTTTTTTAGGTTCATTGTAAAATATGTCTTACCAGTCAACCTGCGCCTATTGCAGATTCTACTCCACCGATTCGTCGTTCGTCTCATGTTTTAGTTCCTCCTCATTTTCTTTCTGTTGAACAAACTCATTAATTTTATTGATAAGTCATAGGATTTTGCACTAGTATTATCGGACTAAAAAGCTGGTACCGCTACCCTTCTAGGAGTCCATGATCAACCCTACCTCTAAAAATATGATTTTAATTAGTTCATTGAATTATTTCAATTTATGTTATACTTCTCTTCACCATTGATTATTCAAAATATCCAGAGTTAGTTGAAAAATATCGATATTATTAAACTAGTATAATGGATCGAATTTCTCGGGTAGTGATGTTATCAAAGTCATTGTAATAATAATAGTAATAGGTGACCAATATGTATTTCATGTTGCTCAATTGTGAGAATAATATGTTATTATAAATATCACTATTATTTACTAGGTCTTTTTAAAGTATGTTAATATAATATTTGGTTATGATTGGAGTGCTTATGGTGCTTTGATCCTTTAAAATGATTTCACTTAAGGATGGGCATGGCCTAGGCTATGGTAGGCCTAGGGCTTAACCCACTATAATATATTGCAGACTTAAACCAATTTTTTTTTTTTTTTTTTACTTTAGACCTAAGTTTGGTTCTAGTTATTTTATCGGGTCTTAGGTCGGCCTAGGGCTAAACTAATTAGTTTTAGTTTTGTATTTTTATGATTATATTTTATATACTATTTTTTCTTAATGGAATCCTAAAGTGTGTGTTAAGAGGGTATGTAACTGATATGGATAATTAAGAATTGATGTATGGTTGGGGAAGTTTGTTGGGAAGTGAGAACGATGATGATGAAAGATTAAGAGGTAGGTATAAAGATTTGTTATGGATGTTTTTTTATAACTATAAACAATGTTTATTATGGGATCCAAAGAATTTTGGTAGAAAAAAGGTGGCAACAATAATTTAGTTATAAAGTATTTTATGGATAATGTATATAATGGGAGGTTTGGTACATAAAGAGAGCAAAATCAAGTTAAAAAATTAAAAGCTTCTTAGATGAATTTAGTAAAACTTCAAGACAAATTTTTAATTATGAAAAATTAGAAATAATATATAGCATGAATATACTTCAATAAATTAAAACTATTATATCAAATTAGTTAGATATTAGACAAGTACAAAATCAAGGGAAATACCTGGGTTTATCATCAATAATTGGAAAAAATAAATCAAATATATTCTCATATATAGAAAAAAGAATATCTAAAAAAATACTATACTGGAAAGAAAATTTGTTAAATTAGATAGGAATGGAAATATAAATAGTTCTAATAGCCTTCCCAACATATGCCATGTTAGTATTCTTAATTCAAAAAATATATACAAAATTTTGAAAGCATAGATAAAAAACAAAGAGCCTTTTGGTGGGGTAAAACATGTACTAAACA
>JAOXJP010173514.1:0-12620 GCA_025762735.1 Platanus orientalis
GTGTGTAATCATGCTCAACATAGATTGAAATTTTCATAACAGTTCACATCGAAATTTACATAATTTTTATAACATTTTGAAGCATTCTAGTGAAATTTTCATTAATCCTCATGACGAATAATCCATCAAAATCAAAATTTTGAACCTTAGTAGGTTTAGAGTTCAAACCTATATCTCAACATTTTTTTTTTAATTCATGGGCCGGCCCGAGGCCCGATCAATTAATGAGGACCGGGCCCAAACCCCGGCCCGATCTCACTCCTACGGGCCCAAGCCCCGGCCTGAGCCCAGTCTATAATTTGAGGGCTGGGCCCGGGCCTACCATGGTCCGGCCCGAGCCCGGCCCATGTCCACCCCTAGATGAGCCCAAGCTGCGCTGGACAAAGCTTTGACACCCCTAGCTAGATGGAACTGACGATTCTGATCTAGGGGGGGCACCTATTTGAATGTTTAGCATCCGTGTATTCTCCTAGATACTGATGCTAACACCTGATGTAGGTATCCAAGTCAAACTTTGACTTAGCCAATCTCTACCTCTAATACTCTTCCATATCCAAGAAGATTCCTACACTTGCACAAATGAACTCTGCATAAAGTACTTAGCATTGAGGGTATGGGGGCATGCTAAGCGTAGTTGAGTTGCCAACCTAAGGTAGAAAGGAGGGAAAGATTGAAGGATTCCAGTGTAGGATATCAAGTTTATGAAGAAACCATATCAGGAGATTTGATCACCCACTTCTAGCAAACAAAAAACGTTCACAACCAGGGTGGGATTAGGCATTTCATTTATATGGCTGGCATACATGAGACTGTATATGAAAGAGATATTGGAGAAGTTGACTTTAAGCCCGCATATGACTATAACGAACACATTGAACTGGATGATATTTGAACTATAATAAGAATATAATCACTTTTAGTATATCTGTTCATATGAAAATCTTATATTGTCCCTAGATCTAAGGGGTTTAAATTTCACTAGTGTATTGGGTTTCCAAATAGTGATGTCCATTGGACTATACCATGGGAATTTCTAGGTAATTCATAATTGCATTATAAGGAAATTAATGTTCAACATAGAATCCACTACGCTTATCTAGGGAGATTATATTTAGTTAGGTTCTATATTTTGACTGGACTGAGATTCTAGGTTTAGGTGTTGCCATAGTTTGGCAACTCCTAAGCCTCATAAGTCGAGTCATGTTGTTGACTTGAACTATACCTGACTCACTGAGTCAAATTGCTAACTCAGTAGACTCATTTGACTTGGATTGATTCGTGTGATTTAGCCAAGTCATGTAAACCTTAAAATAACTCAAAGTCAAGTTAAAACACAATAAGAAACTCTTTTTTTTTTTTTTTTTGAGGGGAGGGGGGGGCGCTTGAGGTTTCTTCTCTAAAGTCTCCAACAAATGAACTCTCAAAGACATTCAAAAGCCTAAAAGAAATAAATAGTAAAGAACTTGAAAGAAAAAAGGCTTAAATGGTAGGAAGATTAGACTTTTAACTTGAATTTCTAACCATATAGACTTAGACATTAGAGATTGGGTTTTCAATATGTACTTTGGTTTTCAATATATTAATAACAATAGTACTTTTACTTTAGTTTGGACTTTAAAGTTATAATTAGTTACATCTACCTTGCTATGGTATTACACTATTAGTAGTTTATATAGTTTACTTTTGGATTTTCAAGTAATTGATACCACAAAATATTTATATTTATCAAGAAAATGGATAATAATCGAGCCAACATACTATATATAATTTTTAAAAATAATTTTAACTATTTTTTAAATTTTATAAAAATAAAAATAAAAAAGTGACATGACTCCCCAATTTGACTCCAGTGACTCCGAAATTGACCCCATTCCTGAGCTGTTCGAGTTGAATAAAAAATCCGAATCGGCAAACCTTGGTTGTTGCTTGATAAAGAATTTATTGAATGTGTTTTGATTATAAGTTTATGATAAATATTTAGTTTTGAAAGATTTATCTTAAAGAATGTTTTCTTGTGCAATTAAATAGTATGTGTTCATATGGGTTATTATAATTAATTAGTGGTTTAATAGTAAGTATTTTCTATCCCTATTGGTTACTATGGGATACTGTTTAGTGGAAGATTGATATAACAATTATTCTGTAAGAAGTGACCTCATTGTTATATTTTATTCTCTAGGGATTCAATTAATAATATGTTAATGGAAATGGTTGTAATTTGAAAAATCCAAGTATTTCTTTTAATTAAGAGAAATTATAGAATAACATGAAATTACTAAAGCCATTGACTGCAATCACAATTGGACTAAGATTGCAATATGATTATCACCAATGAGTTTGATGATGATAAACTTTCCCATAGAAAAATCTTGTTAGATCCAGTGCCATTGTCACTCTCTTAACTTTATCATTATTGATAAGAGTGATTAGGCATGTGTTAGAGTAAAATGAGTTGTAATTGTCAATTCCATTACATGAGTAAAATTACATGTATGTAGTGGTCTAACCGATATAAGTCTACATGTCTATATATGAAATGTTGTAAATGTATTGATTCATGCAAGTCCAGTCTAGAATGATTGTCAAAAGGCAAAACATGCAAAACTAGATGACAGTGGACCACATAAGCAAGAGGTAGGAGACACTAAATCCACAAAGAAAATGACCACTAAGAAGTCTTAAGTTCCAACTTCAAGAGCCCTTGGCTTCAAAGGTAAATTAACCATTCAAGGTTGGTCGATAAGTGATCATGGGTAAGACTAAAGCCAATGACCATAAAACGTGTTGATGTATGTTAATCCCATGGACAAATGTGTGGTGGTATGTGTCTTGTAAGTATCCTATGCTCTCACAAGTTCAAGACATGAAGATAAGAAGGACCAAAGACTTGAAGAAGAGACCAGAAACTACCTTGGACTTGCTCCACCAAGAAAGGTATAAAGCATGCATTGCATATCATTTTAAGACCTTAAAATCAATGTAGACATGGTGATAGGTCTCTCACAAGACTCAAAGGAAAAGTGCCCAATAACAGACCCTCCTACAGTGTCAAGACCAAAACCCCAAATTTCTAGAATCAACAATCGATTGCAAATCAAGCAATCAATTTTGGTGCAATTGGTTGAGAATCTCGCAATCGATTGGGACTAAAATCTGGGAGCAGACTGAGACTCTTGTGGTCCAAACCTATAGGCTACAATCGATTGCGGAATAGATTTGGACCAGACTGTCTAGACCTACAATCGAATTTGGGATGTAACAATCGATTGTAAGCCTAAGTGTGAGCCCCAATCAATTGTGAGATCCGTAATTGATTACGAGCCGCAATCGATTGCAATGATAATTTTGGAATAAAATTAAAACATGATTTTCAAGGCAAGATTTTTAAAATTTGAACCCTGTTTTTCAAAATTTAAGGCTCTAAAGAATTGCCTATTATAAAAGATTTCAATCCAAAGGCCTTGGATGCTCTTTACCTCTATAAAAGGAAACTTTTCCCATTAGGGTAAGGATCTCTAACACTACAATCTATCTAAAGAGGGTTACAAAGTTTACTATATTGAGAACCTCCCCTACTGTGAAAAACACCAATACACCACTAGTTTTGAGCTTGAATAGCTAACATCATACTCTAGAATCACTCTCTCTTTCTCTCATCTTGAATACCACTCTATTACTATTACGGAGAAGTTGCAATGAGCCTTTTCCTAGAGGAAACTCACATTTGGCTGAGCTCAAGGAGCACTAGAGCCAAGTACTTTGAGCATGTGGGTGGCTAATAAGGTAAACTAGCTCAACAAGGAGCACTCCACTTTGCGTAACTAGTAACATCAACCATTTTGTGGTAATTTTTTCTTTACTTTGCATTCATTTACATTCATACTTATTATTGTTCTTACTTTGCTTCCGCCAAAGACACTGGAAGTAGTACTCACTCGCCAGAGACACTGAGTGTTGTTATTTTGCTTGCTTGTGAACAAGTAGTTAGGTTTTTGTAAATTGACCTAGGTTGTAATAGTACCTTAATGAAATATACCTCAGCTCAATGGTGAGCTTTAGAAGAGTGGACGTAGGCCCTAGTTCTAAACTACTATAAATCTCTTGTTGTGGATTGCGTGTGTGATTGTTTGTCTCTTTACCTTGATGCTTATTACTACTCTTTCATATTATGTGTTTGATAAAATACTTAAGTAGACACTTTGCAACACACATACACACTTGGGCTCAATTAGAATACTAAAATCAATTTAAAATCAATCCCAAGATTTGCAAAAAGGGGTAGGTTAAAATTAGATATCCTATTCACCGCTCCTCAAGGATAACTTTGATGCAATTTCAATTGGTATTAAAGCCAGGTTACTTGCATAGGGATTAACATCCTGAGTAAGGTCTTAGAAAAAATCCTAGATGGCTAGAGAAGATAGTGGTATGTCTATTAGCACCCCTCAATTCTTTAATGGAACTGATTATGGCTATTGAAAATTTTGAATGAAAATATTCCTTAATACCTAACCCAAGAGTGGACCCCCACTGAGGTGGACTTTCACAAGTTTAACTTTAGGGCATTCAATGTCATAGCAAGTGTCCTTGCCCTAGATGAGTTTAGGAGGATCGCTCATCTTAAGACTACAAAGGAAGCGTGAAAGCTTCTCTTCATTACCTATGAAGGTATAAGTATCGTAAAGATGTCTAATCTCCAAATGTGTATGGCTAAACTTGAAGCTCTTAGGATGGAGGAGGATGAAGAAATCTGTCAATTTAATACCAAGTTGTCAAACTTAATAAATGTTATGAGAAGTCTAGGTGAGGACATTTCCAAGTCTAAGGTGGTTAGGAAAGTACTTAGGTCCCTCCCTTGCCTAAAAGGTTTAGGCCCAAGGTGATCTCCATAGAAGAAAATAAAGACCTAAAAGTCATGAAACTAGAAGAGTTAATTGATTCACTTCAAACCTTTGAAGCGAAAATTAAAGAGCCCACCAAGAAAAAGGGTATTACCCTTAAAGTAGAAGAACCCTCTGAATCAAATGAAGATTTAGATGATGACTTAGTCCTTGTGGCTAAGAGGTTCAAGAAGTTATTTCAGAGAAATACCAAAGATTACTCAAAGAACAAGCAAGTAAAAAAGTCTTACTCGAATTACAAACAGAAAAAGGACTTCTCTCAAGAACCACCCATTTTCTATGAGTGCAAAAGAATGGGACATATTGCCAAGGATTGCGGCAATAAGAAGTATAAATACAAGTCAAAGGGTAAAACCATGGTTACCACATGGGATGATGAATCCGAGACCTCAAAACATGAGTCCTAAAGTAGTGAGGAAGCTCCCTTACAAGATATCAAGCCTTTATGGCTTTTGGTACTCTCATGAGTTCACTTTTGGAAACAAGTGACTCAAGTAGTGAGGATGAGGGAGAGTATGAAGAAGAGGATGAGACTTATGATGCATAAGAGGCATTTGTGATCTTTTTGTGCAAAGTGTAGAGTTAGAAAAAAACAAATGACTCAAAAGAGAAATCATGGAGTTGATTGAAAAATCAAAGTCCCTCAAAGACACTATCTCTACTCTTCAACAAGAGTCTTCTACGGAAAGTGACATGGAAAATGATCTTTCCAAAGAAAATTATTTGCTCATATGTGATAAGGAGGAAATGAGCCTAAAGAGAATAGAACTAGAAAAGAAGCTTAGTGAAGCTAAACTATTTCTAGGCTTAAAAAAGGACAATAGGATGCATGAGAAGAGAATACTTATTGAGGACAACCAAAATTTGCCTAACAAGGTTCTTGCGCTTGAGGAGAAACTAAAAAATGAGGAAGAGGAAAGAAATGAGTCCCATAGTGATGACTCACTCATCCAAGAGTTGGAAGACCAAGTCAAGACCTTAAATGAGAGAAATAAATCACTCAACTTGACTTGTGCTCAACTCATAAGAAAGTCCCATGATTACCTTAAACAAATCAAGGAACTTGAAGAAGACAAGCAGAAGAACATCTCAATGCTTGCCAAGAAAATGGAAAGTTTGAAAAGATGCTCACTATAGGCAAAGAGTATAGGAATATGACTGGATTAAGCTACAACCCCGAGGCCAATGTCTCTTCCTTAACTTAAAGACCCAAGAATGACTTTGTTAAAGCCAAATGATCTACTTAACCACCTCCACAACCTTCTAAGAAAGGGAAAGAGAAGGTGGAGCCATAAAGACCTTATCAAAGGTCAAAGAAGGTTGAGAAGAAAACATCTATCTCACTCAAAGGTAAAACTCTTATGAGTCAAGGTAGAGATTGAGAGAGATCCATACAACCCCAATTAAGATCCTATATATAAGTGGTTGAAAGTATATCTTAATCCAATGAGGCAGTTTCTTCTAAAGGAGCTCAAGGGATGAGCAAGCCTTATTCCTATGCTAAGGAGGCATGAAATAAGTTTCAAGCCAAAAGACCTATGCCCCAAGAGGATTCCAAGGGATACCTCTACTTCTAGGATGACTAAGAAACAATTTAGTCAAAATAGACAACCTAGAAGAGCCCAACAACCCTTCTATGATGAGAAATCTAGAAGGAAGAGAATACATTCTCATACACCTAGAAGGCTCCTATTCTATTATGGTTTAAAAGGGCGCATCAAGGTGGATTGTAAAAAGATGGCTAATGACATCAAATTCGAAAGTGTATAATCTAGAAGAATGAAAAGTGGGAAAAATGTTAATAAAAAAAACTATTTTCAAAATGTTAAAAATAGAAACCTTTAAAGAAAGAAGGATCTAGCTTAATAACAAAGTGCCAAAAGATAAATCTCTGAACCTTCCAAGGTTAAGAGAATATGGGTAAGAAAGGATGACCCGAAATGTTTGGTCATTCACACCGCTCTAAGATCCGAAAGCTCATCAAGATGGTATCTAGATAGCGGGTGTTCAAGACACATGTCTAGTAAAAGGGAGTTGTTCACCCAACTTGAGGATGCTCAAGGTGGATATATCACATTTGGGGATGGAAACACCACCAAAATTCTTGGTGTAGGACAATAGTAGCCATCAACATTCCACAACTCACCGAGGCTCTCTATGTGCAAGACGTTAAGCCCAACTTGATAAACATTAGCCAAATATGTGATAAAGGCTATAAAGTTTAATTCGGTAAAGATGGATGTGTGATCAAGGATTACAAGAAATACAACATCCTAGCCGAATGAGTGAGGACAAGTGATAATTGCTATGTCATTGAACTCCATCCTCAATAAGGGGACACTTGTCTTATAACCTAAAAGGATGAAACCAATATTTGGAATCAAAGATTAAGACATCTCAACTTTAGGGATCTTGCAAGACTTAGCAAGAAAAGGATAGTCAAGGACCTTCCCAAGATAAACAAGGTTGACAACTTAAAGTGCAAAGGTTGTCAAATAAGAAAACAAACTAGAGTATCTCACAAGAAAACTACATCAATAGAGACTACTAGACCCTTAAAACTTCTTCATATGGACTTGGCCAGTCCAACTAGAATGGAGAGTCTAGGAGGGAAGAAATATTTCATTGTGGTGGTTGATGATTTCTCTAGATACACATGGGTAACATTTCTAAGAGAGAAATCTGAGACTTTCAATGAATTTTTGAACATTTGTAAAAGGATTCAAGTTAAAAAAGATATAACCATTAAGTGAATTTGAAGAGACCATGGAAGAGAATTTGAGAATCATAAATTTTCAAATTAATGTGAAGAGTCGGGAGTAAAACATGAATTTTTAGCCCTTAAAACTCCCCAACAAAATGGAGTGGCTGAAAGGAAGAATAGAACTCTTTTTAACATGGCTAAGTCAATGCTCACTAGCAAGAACAATGCCAAGAGGTTTTGGGCTAAGGCAATTAGTACAACGTGCTATATTTCTAACCATGTCTATCTTAGACCGGGTACCTCTAAAATAACCTATGAACTATGGAGTAGCAAAAAGCCAACTATGAAATACTTTAAAGTATTTGGAAGCACTTGTAATGCTCTTCAGGATAGAGAACATCTTAGCAAGTTCAATGGAAAGAGCGATGAGGCCATGTTCTTAGGATACTCCACCACTAGTAGAGCCTACCGTGTCTACAACATTAGGACTCACACCATGTAAGAGTCAATTAATGTAGCAGTAGATGACTTTGAGACAACTTATGAGCAAGAAAACTTACCAATTATGTTGTCTGACCATGAGAATGAGAGTTCATCTCAATTGGAAATTAAGAAATCCCAAGAGGATTAAGATCATTATTCTTAATCTAGTTCCAATGATGATGTTGAAGAAATCCAACCTTAAGCCAAGGACAAGAGGCTCACCAAGGGGTTGTCTCGAGGTGACATTATTGGTGATCCCAACATTGGAGTGAAGACTAGGAAACAAATTGAAAACATCCTTTACTTTTGCTTCACATCTAAAATAGAACCAAAATGTGTCAATGAGGATCTAAATGATCCAGATTGGATCTTGGCCATGCAAGAGGAACTAAATCAATTCTAAAGGAATGATATATGGTTTCTCACCAAAAGGCTAACTGAAAAGAATATCATTGGTACTAAATAGATATTCAAAAACAAACATGATGAACATAGTACAATGATAAGGACAAGGCTAGACTTGTTGCAAAGGGGTATTATCCAATAGAAGGAATTGACTTTGATGAGACATTTTCCCTTATTGCTAGATTGGAGTCCATTAGGATTCTCTTGTTCATAGTATGCCAATTAAAATTAAAATTATATCAAATGGATGTTAAGAGTGCATTCCTAAATGGAATTCTCTAGGAAGAAGTATACGTAGAGCAACCTGAGGGGTTTATGGATCCTCAATTGCCAAATTACATATATAGACTCAAGAAGGCACTATATGACCTCAAACAAGCTCCTAGAGCTTGGTACGAGAGACTTACTAGATTCCTTCTTGATCACCATTTTGACCGAGGGAGTGTGGAGAAAACACTCTTCTTTAAAAGAAAAATGGTCACATACTCATTGCTCAGATATATGTATATGATATCATTTTTGGGTCTATCAGTGAGGAGATGTCTCATGATTTTGCCCAAACAATGAAATCAAAATTTGAGATGAGTATAGAAGGAGAATTGAGGTTCTTCTTGGGTCTTCAAATGAAGCAAACAAGTGATGACATCTTTTTTAACCAAATCAAGTTTACAAAAGACCTAGTCTCCAAGTTTAGATTGCAAGAATCTAAACTAGTTTGCACCCCATTAGCATAAGTGGCAAGATCACTAAAGACCTTGAGGGAGCCGATGTCAACTCCACCTACTATAGGATCATTGTTGGGAGTTTGCTCTACTTAACTGTGAGCAGCCCAGACATTTCTATTAGTGTAGGTACATGTGCTAGATATCAAGCTATCCCTAAAGAATCACATCTTAAGGCAGCTAAGAGAATTATTCGGTATGTCCATGAGACTATTGTGGTACCCATTTGACACCACATCTGAGATTGTAGGGTACTTAGATGCTGACTGGGCTAGCGATGTGGAGAATTATAGGAGCACGAATGAAAGTTGTTTCTACATAAGCAAAAATCTTGTTTCTTGGCATAGTAGAAAACAAAATTCCATCTCATTGTACTTGCCAAGACTGAGTATATTACCGCTGGTAGTGGATGCACCCAACTCTTGTGGATGAAGTAAATGCTAAAAGATTATGAGTTGGAACAAAGCACCATGATTCTTTTTGTGGACAATAAGGGTGTCATTGATATATCCAAGAATCCTATCCAACATTCTAGGACAAAGCACATTGACATTAGATACTATTTTATCCACCAATTGGTGGAAAAAAATGTTGTGTCCTTGGACTATGTCAAGACTGAAGATCAACTTACTGACATTTTAACCAAACCTCTTGATTCCAAGCAGTCTGAGTATCTTCAGAGTGCTATAGGATTATACACCATTTAGGAAGCCATGTGGGTTTCCCAAGAACATGATGTGTAATGATAGGAGAGACAAGAGATCAAGGGAACATGGCCTGTGTTCTAGTAGAGAGTGAGGAGATCCCACTAAAAAAATTGAGCAAAAATGCTCAATCCCAAAGTCACAATCAATTGCAAGATCCACAATTGATTGTAGCCCAATCAATTACAAATCTTGCAATTGATTGCGTCCTAATCGATTATGAATCTTGTAATCGATTTGGGGGGAATTTTTGGGACAATAATTGCATGCGATTTAAAACATTGCCCGACTATTCCCTCTTCATTTTTTCATCCTAGAGAGAGACTGACTGTCTTCCCAAAGCCTTCACGCATGACCCCTTGCATTTCTTCTCCCCCAGATTCATTCTCTTGCTCTTCATCATGCCTCCTCACATAAAGAAGACCACTTCCAAGAATGGTTCTTCATCAAATCCATCTCAAAGAAATCCCAGGAAGAGACCGATGATGGAATCACCACCGTGTCCATGGACGCAGAGGAACATTGGTTCCTACTCTCCTTATAGAGATGCGATAAGTTTTGTGAGGTACCAGAGGATCTTCTCTAAGAGATCCATCATCAATGAGTGATTTATGGAAATCGAGACCCTCTACATTACTCGGTTGTTAGAGAGGCAGTGGATATCTCTCTTCTCTGTCAATGGTCCCATTCAGTAGGAAGCGGTGTGGATCTTCTACACAAACTTCTTTAATATCAATCCTTTAGGACGACGGTGAATAGGGTGGCTCTAAAGGTCAACCCCGATTACATCTCTCATCTACTTGGTGTTCCTCGTGTCACCAAGGAACCCATTGCCTTCCCTATTCACAAGCTCTCTATGGAGTAAAAGGGAGCCAGGGTTGAGAGGCTTTGTGGGAGATTTGCTGCATGGGACACATAGTTGAAACACAAGGATTGTTGGCCTATTGTTCAGGTGCTCCATTGCATCTTCACATATAACATCCTTCCGACCACCAATAGGAGTAACCTCATTGATGATGCAGTACATCTGATTGACGTCGTCCTCAACTCTTAGATGATTTATATGCCCTTGATCATTTGTTACATTATGATTCAGACACATGATTTGACACACTCGATAGATAGGCTGCCTTATCCTACTCTCGTAACACACATTATGGTAGCCGAGAAGGTTCCCTTCAAGGTTACTACCAAGGGTTACAAGGATGGGTGTGCAGTGGGTCATGGGACCCTGAAGAAGATGAGTCTGATCCAGACAAACGCAACAACCCATTCATCCACTTCCACTCTCAGGCTAGGGCTATCCAAAGCCCGTTTTGCCTTAGTGAAGCCCACCATGATGGGACTTCTACACACCTTGGTGCAGAAGGTCTCACGCATTTTGAAGAATTAGAAGACCCTTGCCTCCAATAAGAGGAAACTGCGGCAAGCCACAATGCGGATCACTTGAAGCATCCAATAGAGTTAGAGTCTATAGATATTCAAATAGTGATGCTGAGCCGAAGGATGATGAGGCTTTTGATGTTCCAGCCCCTCAGTTCTAGGAGGACCCACACTTTAAGGAAGAGGATGCAACTGTTGGAGGTGTCACTGGTGGTGAGGATGATGATGAGGAGGAAAAGAGTGGTGAGGATGATGATGGATGAAGAAGATGATGATGATGGGGATACTAATAAGGGAGATGAGGGGGGAGAGAGAGATGAAGAAGATGATGAGGACCCTGAGTATAGGGGTGACTGACTTTGGGTGTTTACCCACTTCTTACCCAATGGGTATGTTCCTTTAGATATATTTTTTAGTATTTTGATGTATTCATGCCCTCTGTGGCATCATGTATCTATTTCTTTTCTCTTCACCATAGGGGCTTTTTAGATGGTTGAGGCTTATATCCTTTAGTTTCCTAGATGAGTCCCCTAGTTTATCTCTTAATAGCCTCAAGGGCTTGATCGTGTACTAGCACTTTCTGTTATTAATACATTTGTTCTCCCTCAATTTCTCTTCGTGTGATTGGTTTATGGTTTGCATTTTTAATTCTTGTCAATTTTTACCAAAAAAGGGGGAGGAATAGCTCAAATCCACTAATTGAGTGGCTATTATGAGATGTGAAAGTGATGGGAAGTCATTTTCACATATAGGGGGAGTAGAACACTTAGATAGGGGGAGGAAACACTAACCAAAGAACTAAATTTTTTACATTTAAAACACCTACTTGAATCTCATGAAATTGTTAGTTATATATTACTCATATCTTATTCAATTGGCATGAGGAAGGTGTTTAGTTTGTGGTTGTGATTACATGATTTTTTACTCAAAGCACAAGACATGAAGATCAACATGAAATCCTTGTATATTTTTAAGTCCATGTAATTTAGGTTTTAGAGAATTATGTAAATTATGTAATTCAGTGTATTTACGTTTTCCCATGGAATTGACTAGGGGGAGATTGTTGATGTATGCCAATCCCATGGAAAAATGTGTGGTGGTATGTGTCTTGTAAGTGTCCTATGCACTCACAAGTTTAAGACATGAAGACAACAAGGATCAAAGACTTGAAGAAGAGACCGGAAACTACCTCAGACTTGTCCCACCAAGAAATGTGTAAAGCATGCAGTGCATATCATTTTAAGACCTTAAAATCAATATAGACATGGTGATACGTCTCTCACAAAACCCAAAGGAAAAATCCTAAGGGTAGACCCTG